>PVJI01012027.1:0-39822 GCA_004026765.1 Micronycteris hirsuta | reverse complement strand
TCCTAAGTCTGCGGACTTGCACCAAGACTTGGTCTCCGAGAGAAATGGAAGCCAGCAGTCTTCGGTATATTTGGGATTCAGTTTAGTCCAAGATATTAGGAAAACTGGGGAAAATGCCTGAACCTTCCCAGCAAATTGAACTCCCTTCCGGGTTCAAGTTGTCATATGCTAACAGATTGTCAAATCCTGTCCAAACCCCAGGTTTTCATCCTATGCAGCAATTTGAAAGCCTCTGTTTGGGGGAAGTAGTAGACAATCAGGATTATATTGAGGAGTAAGACATGCGTGCACATGCACGCACACACAAGTGACATTAGTATGCCCTCTCCCCAAAGACAGGTGGCGAGACGGAGGTGCCTGGCAAATCTGCATCCGATAACACGATCAGAGCACTTTGGTAAACGGCTGGTTGTGAAGGCTTATCCCAGGGGCCGGCACTGCCAGAGAAAACTTTCCAAAGCACAGACCTGGTCATGCCACCTCCCTGCTGCAAACCCCGCTGTGTCTCCCTCTGGCCCACGGGATCAAGTCCAAGCCCTCAGAACGGCGTCCAAGTCCTCCACCAGCTGGGCCCCGCTCGCCTCTCCGGGCTGATCCGCTGTGCTGTCTGGCACAGCCTGGGCTCCGTTTTCAGCTACCGGTCCTCCCACAGGCAAAGTGTGTTGATGTCCTGAAGGTTTTCTCCCTGCTACTGCTGGCTGTCACACCTTTCTGTCTCCATCTCTCTCTCCTCTCCTTAATGAATTCCTGTCCATCCTTCAGGAGCCAGCCAGAGAAGCCTTTCCAGGTCTGCCGGCAGAGCTGACCACATCTTCCTTCATGCCCCCATGACATGCTTCATACATACAGCGTCTCTTGCTGTGTTACTCTCTGCATGTTGCTCTTTTAAGACAGTGAACTGTTTCAGGGTAGGTCTTGGTCATATTTAGACGCCAGCATCAAGCATGCTGCTAGGCTCAGAGAGGATGCCCAATAATGGCTGCTCTGGGTTTTTTGCGCGAACTAGCTCCGACTTTGGTTACATGATGTGGAGTCCCAGAGGTAGGGGGTTAGAGAGGGTTCTTGCTGAGAGGGGAAGAGAGAGAGGGCAACTTTCTTAGGAGCTTATCTGTAAGGGTCCACTTGCGGAGGTCACTGGCCAACCCAAATGACAGCCTCCAGAGTAAAACCTGAGCTGTTAGAAATGAATTGAGCTGGTTACTATTTTTGTGCTTGACCTACTTTTTGGTTACTTTCTACTGCTGTTACAAAAACTCCCAAACTTTTGTAACTGAACCAAACCACGTTGTGATGGTTTTGTATGCCTTCCTCCTGCCATGGCTTTTCACCCTAGGAAATCGGCACAGTCCCCAAAACCCAGGTTCAGTGCAAGGCCATCTATGGAAGAGTACTGTTCTCAGTAGGACCAGCTTCCCTGGAACCTGCTCAATTGTTTTCCCAGGAAGATTGAAAAGCCAGGAATAGCAAATCTATCCACTCCAATGGTACCACTCATTTCCTTAGTGCTCATGGCTGCATTCTCCTGGGAACAAGAAGGGCTAGATGACAGTTATCTCCTGCCACCTCCTCTGCACCAGGCTCACCCGCCTGGCTCAATGAAGATGGGACTCTAGCAATAGAGTATTTTTCAGTCTAGATTCCTTCTTTGTTGCCATTTGATTTGTTTGCAACATCCCAGTAGTTGTGGATTGGAAGGAAACAAACCGTGCGTTTTTACATGCCAGGATATTGTAACATTTAATAGCATTTGGGATTAGGTAAAGGGACTAGAAGTGTATGGGGGAGATTGGGAGAGAACCCAGTCTCTTAAATTCAGGATCCACTGTCAAACACATGGGCAACAACTACGGACTCTTTTATAATTGCTCTGTTTACTAAGGCTGGTACCAATAAAAGCAAACTGTGTTAAGTGGCAGTTGCATGAAGGGATGCTGAGGAAAAGCCTGGGGACCGGCCTCTGAGTGATTGATAGTGGCCCCCAGGACAGGCACCGGTTGAAGGCTGACTTTTGTAAATTTCCAGAGGCAAAACTCAAGGCCTTCCAGTCATTAGCAAAGTATATTTATTGCAGAAGGGTACTAAAGAGCTTTAAAAGGAGTTAAGAGATGAGTAGAATACGAGTCTGGAGGAAAAGTTACAGAATTACACAGTTGACAGATTTTTGAGGGTCAGTGGTATGCCTACACCTGTGCTTTTAAAGACCTATGTCTGGCCCTGGCCAGGTGGCTCAGGTGGCTGGAGCATCGTCCCATATAGTGAAAGCTTGCCGGTTCAATCCCTCATCAGGGCTCATACCTAGGTTGTGGGTTCAGTCCCTGGTCAGGGCATGTACAGGAGGCAACCAATCGATGTTTCTCTTTGTCTCTCCCTCTCCTTCCCTCTCTCCCTCTCGCTCTAAAATCAATTTTTTAAAAAACATATCCTTAGGTGAGGATAAAGAAATTAATTTTTAAAAACGACCTCCGTCTGCTGCTAGACAGGAAAACAGATTTGCAATGGCGGGAGAGACCTTAGCTAGGAAAAAGGTTGTGAGAAGCACCAGCTTTTAATTCACTGAGAACAGCGGCTCAGTGGCTTTCTGAGGTAGCTAGGAAATAGTAGAAGGCAAAGATCATGTTGAAGATTGTTTCCGTGGGCCAAAAGAGACTTCTGTCTCTTTGGCTTCCATTGGAAGCAAAACTTTGATCCCCCCCCCCCAAATTTTGCTTGCTGTGGAAAACGCTAGTTTGGTGTAGGCACCAACTCATACTTTCAAGCCCTTAATTGCAATGATGTGTTTATTCATTTCAGCAAGTACTTATTCAAAGTGCTAGCATTCTTGGCTCAGAATACTGGCTTGCATCATGTTTTTCTTACATCTGCTGACTTCGTTCACAGGGACCGGGCAAGCCCTCCATGGCTGCGTCAACCCTCCTCGAAGCCATCACACTTGGCAGGTTTGGGGTCTCTAGACCAAGCCTTTAACTGTGCCCAAGCTAGGCGCTGAGGAAGAGCTGATAGGAGGCTGATGGGATAGAGAGGCAGGACTTGCTTCACCCTCTCTTCTAGAAGTCCCCTCTGTCCCCGGTCCTGCTCTGGGAGGTCGAGAAGGTGCGCAAACACTCTGCCACTCTCCTGGGACTATCCAGTGCCCATCACTCCCTGGGCCTCAGTTTCTTCATTGTAAAAAAGAGGGACATGTTTGATCTCAAAGTTTCCACTCAGAAGCCCCCCACCCCCAAGAGGAGGGGAGAAATCTTTCCCAGGGAAAGGGCTTTTCCCCATGTGCTTGCCCATGTTCCAAAGTAGCTCTCTTGCATCTGAGATGTCTGCACACAGTCCGGCCATGCCGTCCCTGTGTCTTCATTCCACAGGCCTGTCCAAGGCTCCTTGTTACAACCAGGCAGGGGTTTTGTTCTCCCATCACTCTTTCCCATAAAAAGTTGGCCAATACCTGATTCTTTACCGTATTTTTTCCCTTCACCTCTTAAAACTAGCCTTAACTCCTGGCAATAACCCTTGCTCCTCAGACCACCCAGAAGTGCCTAGGCCATAGCCCTTAGGTGTGGTGTGTAGAAAAGCATCGACTTTAGAGAGGCAGCAGCAAGGCCCTGTCTGATACTCTCAAATGGTTTTGTCCAATAGGTTTTCCCCCATAGAACTGCTGTGGGAAACCGCATTATCAAAGACCTTGAACATGGAATGGGGTTCGCCTCTGCAGGTGGGACCAGAAGGGTCAGAGCAGGGGTGGGGGAGTGTTTGCTGGGCATCTCCATAAAACAACGGTTCTCTGCCCAGTGAGGGTGCACAGAGTAGACGGATGGATGGGAACAGGAAGCGACGTCTCTAGCCGAGGTGGTCTCGGTTGTAGCGAGGAGAGGCCTGGGGAAAGCCCCTGCATTCATGAGGACAGCAGCGTGGAAAGCCACTGCTGTTCCCGCACCCCGGCTCCTCTGGCGCGCTGCTCCGGGACCAAACTTCAGAGGGAGGAAGGTGGTTTCCATTTTGCAATTTGGAGGCCAGGCTGCTCCAGTCACTACCTGGGTGGTCTTGTGAGAAGAAAGCCCCCAATCTGAAAAACGTAGCTAAAGCCCTTTACCTTCCAGGTTTATGAGACTCCAGGGGGATTTTACATGTAAAAGTGCTAAGTGAAGGCAAAGGCAAAAATACAGATTTCAGGGGACACGCCTTCATTTCCCCGCACTCTGGCATACAGCTGGAACTTTGTATTCCTTTGGAGGTCTTCAGCTGCCAAATAACTAGCTGCAGAGACAAAGGGCAATCAATGCCTTGATCTATCAGGGTTTTATCTTGTTGAATGAAACATGATCACTTTAGTCATGGAGAAAACGGAGACCAGCTGGCAGGAGAAATCTATGGTGTTCAGTTTTGCTTTCGACATTGTGTGGTGGTTCTCGCTGCACTTGACCCATTCAGACCAGGGCCCAAGGCATAATTGCTCTCAGGCTACGAAATCTCTAGCAAGCAAAAGCTTCCTCCGGGTTAGCAGTTATGGGGGCAGTAAAAAAAGCACGGTCTAGACTGTGGAAGACTGAGCCCTGATAACACTCCGTCAACGCCTTCTGTTGGATTCGCAGTGTTGAGAACTCTGTTCTGGGTTTGGGGGCTCTTTCCCCCAGGTGTCCTGAATTTGAGTTCAGGTTCCAATTCCTTTGCTCTTCCCGGTGTATGCTGATTTAACCAAGCGTGAAGATTGCTGGAGAAGGCACCAGCCCTTACCAAGGCACTCTTGGGCAAGAGGAAGAAAGTTTCTTCTAAGGCGGAATAAGAATGACCCTAATGTTCTAACTGATAACATTTGCAAGTTTTCCCCTCCTGTCCTTCCTTTCTCACTTCCTCCCTTTCCTCTCCTCCTTCATTTCCTTCAGGCTTCACGTCTTTATTTGTTCATGCTGAATGAATACTTAGAGTTGATAAGGCCAGCTTTTACTTGCTTAGGAAGTTAATATTTTCCTTGTATCTTGTAGTATTTCCCAGAGAGGTGGAGTAACTTTCTCCTGGGAATCTTGTACTTTCCCAGAGTATAGTTGACTTCCTGAAAGCATTGTTAATAATAATAATAATACTTTGCTTTCTAAATGTTGGAGACCTTCAGCCACTGCAGTCCCTGCTAAGAAGCAGAAGCTGTAATGGGAGGGAAGTCCCACCACGCTGCCAGCCAGGGCTCTCTGCGGGGTTCCTGGGGCTCATTGCACTCCAGGCCTCAGGGCACCCAAGGCTGCCCTGGAAGAGGCACTGCTGTGCCAGGTGGGAGCCATGGAGAGGCACCAGGCAGGTCTTCAAACCTAGGGCCAGCCCCACATGTATGCTTAAAGTTTCAAGTGCTGCTCCTCTATAAGGCCAATCACCAGACTGGACGAGGTTTCATTCACTGAAGTGTCCTGAATGCATTCACTGGGTGCCCTTTGGTTTGTCCCTTGGCGATGGCGCTTGGGACCTCTGGCAAGGCCAGCTCAGACCCATTCTTCCTGGGGCCGAGCAGAAAGTGGATAATGGGGATCCCAGACCAGAGGAGGCACTGGGGAGGGCACCAAGAAGGTAGGGAGGCAACCCGCAGGTGGGCTCAGGGCCAGAACTTCGCAGGGAGGCGGAGTCCCTCCTGCGGGCGCTGTCTGCAGTAACACCCGACCCCAACCCCACCTCGACGCGTCCCTGAGTCCCAGAGGAGCTCTCCGACGCACTGAAAACGCCCCTTCGCGCGAGGTTTCTGTCCCGGTTCCCTGAGATTCGGGGAGCCCAGTTCCGAAAACGTACCCGCACCCACCGCGGACCTTCCGTGCCCTACAAAGCAGGACGGTCACGCAGGGCGGCGGAAGGAGAGGCGTGGGAGCTCCACGGTCGCTGAGTCCCTGCTGGCCAGCCAGCCTGCGCGCCCCGCAGCGGCGCTGCCACGGCCTCCCGGGATGTGGGCACGCGCGCTCCGGGCGCGGCGCCCTCCTGCCTGGAGCCCGACAGGCCCCAGCCGGCGCGGCCAGGGCCTGGGGGTGGGGTCTGGGAGGGGGCGGGGTCTGGCTGGCGGCGGGTGTCGGGTTGCTCCGGTAACGGTGACGTACCAGGGCGTGGGCGGGGCCAGCACGCAGGTTGCATATTTTAGGAAGTGAGGAGGAGGCGCGGGCCCGAGCAGCGGCGGGTCTGGGGCGCGGAGCAGTGGCGGGAGGAGGTAGACACGTGGCAGCAGCAGCGGTAGCAGCCCCGGCGGCGGCGGTATCGGCCCGACCGCCGGCCGTCCTCCCTCCCTCCCGCCCCGCGGCAGCCTTAGCTCCGTCCTCGCCTCTCCCCCGGTCGCGCTCGCTCGGCCGGGAGCTTCTCTCTTTCCTCTGATCTTCAAGCGGCAGGACCCGGCGCCGGGCACCGACCACCGCCACCATGGGGAAAGGGGTGAGTGTCGGGAGAAACGAGGCCCGGGGCGCGGGGAGCCTCGGAGGCCGGGGAGGAGGAGGGAGGGTAGGAAGTCTGGAGGAAGACCGCAGGCAGCCAGCGGGGGGCGGCGGCGGAGGAGGAAGCGGCGCGGCACGGGCTGGTGGAGCGGCGAGGCTTAAAAGACGACGCACTTGGGAAACGCAGGGAGCGCAGCCACGGGGGACGGCGGGCGGGGGGAGGGGGCGCGGACCCGGGAGAGGGGCTGCGGGCCCCGCAGTCCGAGCGCGCAGCGGCCCGGGGCTCCCGGAGGCCGCTCTCGGAGCCGCAGGGCCGGGCGGAGGGCGCTCGGGCATGGAGTCGGCGGCCGGTGGCATCCCCGAGCCCGCTTCCCTCCGCCGGCCCTCACCTCCCGTCTTTCGCCTTCCTCTTTCCCTCCGCCCGCCCTCCGTGCCCGGAGGCCGGGCGCGCTCCTCCCCTTCCCCTGAGGCGTTCTGCCCGGCCCCTGGCGGGCTGCTGCTGTTCCCGCCGCGGCCCCCGGCGCCGACGGGGGCTTCCGACGCGGGGGCGGCCTTGGGGTCCGTGGCGGCTTCTCTCCGGGGCGCTGGGCTTAGCCAGCTCCCCGCGGAGGCGGCCGTCCTCCCCCAGAGGAGAAAACTGGCTTCCCCTTACTGCGGAGCCGGTCGTGCGGGCTGGTGCCAGCAAGGGTGTGTCTTCACCGCCCTAAGATGGCCTTTAAGGTATACTTTTGAGAGCTTGACTGGGAGACTTTCCGTAAACACAGGATGCGCCCCGGAGCAACTATCTCGAGGAGGGGTGTGTAGTTTTTGGAGTATTGAACCTGGAAAGAGGACAGGCTGACCCACCAGGGCCTCTGGGTACAATAAGCCCGAAAAAGGCCCGGAGGTGGCGGGCAGTAGGTGGTGGTAGCAGTGTGGCGCCCCGATAGAGCGGTTCCCGAAGGAAGGAGGGGCTCGCCGTCTCGTTCCTACCTTTCTGTAGCCCGGAGCTGTGATACCCTGTACCCCGGCAGAGGACAGGGTCCCCGACCCCAACGGGGCCACAGTCTAGTTGAGAAAAGTTTATACAAAGTAACCCCCAAGGTATCAATCCGTGGGGTAAAATGACTAGGTCGTGAGAATACTGGTAGGAGAGGAACCGCTCCCTCATCTCCAGGGCCTGCACTTAGTAGGCCTTCGAAGAGTCTTAGGGCTCCTCAGTGAGCGATGGGGGAAGAGGAAGGGTGCATCCTGACTCTAAATGGGGTTTGAGGGAGGTAATTGAACAGCTTGGAAGACCTGGTAAGGAGATGGGGGAATGCCCAACTTGTGTCTTTTAAAAGGACAAGACGTCGAGGGCTGGCCCAGGTCAAGTAGCTGAAGGCCAAGAGCCGAGTGCCAGCCTGTTACTCCGCACGGTGGAAACTGGGTTAGTGGCCTGTGTTTGTACCACACCAGGAAACCCTAGGCCATTCCTCTGAACAAGCTCTTTAAAGCTCTTTTCTCTGTCTCTAACCCCCTCCAATAAAAAAGGTTATTTCCTAAGGCAGACATTACTGATTTGGGAGGGTGTGGAGATCATAGACAGGACTCGAGGCCTAGGAAGGTGAAGTGACTTGCTCAAGGTCAAATGGTTCATTAGTGACACACCAGATGTCCCTAATTCCTGAACAGCCTGCAGCCTCCCCAGCCTGAACAGACACTCACTTCTTAACACTGCCTTACCTGCAGAACTCCTAAAGTCAGTCTTCACGGGAAACTGGGGTATTCGTGGTACTGAATGGACCAGAGAGGCGTCTGAGTAACTAAGATACATGCATGTATCTGCGTGTCTCCTTCCTAACCACACACATGTGCAGCAGTGGTGGTGAAGGCAGCGACGCATCTCCATTGTGGGGGCTCAGCCGGCTCGCTGTATGGGTCCTGATAAAATGTCTGGTGGCTAGCAGGCACAAAACTGAATTACAGCTGGTGAACACAGGGTGATGTGCTGCTGATTTTCTGGGCTGTAGTTAGCATTTTGGATTCTCTTGATAATCTGAACATGAAGGAGGTACGTGTGTGATGATTCTCCTCAGATAAACGACCCCTTTCGTCCCCAGTGACTTACTGGGGTAGCCCAAATGTTCAGAAGGCTATTTTATGCTGAAATGTTGGGATTTTTCCACGTGAGGATTAAAATGTGGGTGGAGCGGTGACTAAAGCCCTGCTGATAATTGGTTAACCAGGAAGCCTGTGCTGGCAGCTAATTTTTAAGGTCATTGTTCATTTCTTCCCCTCCTCTTCCCACTACCATTGGGGGCCTAGGTTTTGATGGTATTTCAGGTGATTTTATTTCTCCTTAAAAATCAAGTTCCTAAGCTTTTGGTAGGAAAAGGAAAGAACAGCTGAATCATCCCTGGATGAAATAGGATTTTTTTCCTTTTTTTTTTTTTTTTTTTTTTTTTTCATATTGGGTGTTTTTGCCAGTGACTTGGCTTAAATCTGCAGCTAGGCCTTACCACCCACAAGTAGTCAAAGGTACACGCAAACACTCTCTTCTGAGGTTCACAAAAGGTTGCGGGGGTGGCAGTGAGGGGGAGGATGAGGATGTCACCAGGTCCTTCACTGCAGTTCTCCATTGTTTGAATATTAACTTACTTACCTAGAAAAGAAATCAGGGCCTGTGAGTAGTGATTTAAGGGGGCGGGGGAGAAGGCCCAGGTGAAGGTTACACAAGGGATACGCATGTCAGCAGAAACCCTGCTTGTATGGTGACATTATCAGCTGCCCTTTTGGAGTTCTACTGGAAGGTGTGACTACATCTTCTCTGGCTGCTATAAAGCTAGTACTTTAGACTGAAAACACTGTAAGGCAGAGTCCTCAGCGTGGAAAGGTGCCCAGGCCTGGCCGCCAGCGAGGGCAGCCCTGGGGCCGGAGGAACTGGGGACTAGCACTGGGGGCGGAGAAGGGGTCGGGTTGCGTCACACCCCCTGCCTGGGAAGTGTTCAGTGCGTGCGTGACAGCTCCCCGCTCTGTGTCCTTTCTGTCCCCGGTTCTGAGAGTGTACCCTCCTTTGGTAACTCCATGTTAGCTCATTTGTAGTGTTCTCTGCCTCCGAGTTTGCAGCACGCCCGTGACTCACCTTTGAGAGGGAGGGTAGAGAAGAGGGGAGGTGGGCATCGTGAGTCTGAGAATCTGATTGAGAGTAGGCTAAACCTGACAACCCCCCCAAAAAAAGGAGGGTTTGTTTTTTTTTTTAAAAATCCAGTAAAATGTTTATCCAGGTGAAGGCTAAAACTTAAATATACAGATCTCTGGAAGTGTTATTCCTAAATCAGGCAGTTAAAAATAAAAAGGGAATGCAACGTATGAAATACAATAGACTTGGTACACAGCCATGTTTTGTCTCAGAACTGTTCTAAATCACTTTCTGATTATTTTAGCAACAAATTAGCAGAGGAGTGAGTTTCTGCACAAATCAGGCTAGGCTTTAAATACATCCTAACTGAAGGAAGAAGAAATAGGCTTGAGTGACATTTATGAAGGATGTTTGTGTGGAAACTAAGAGTAGTTTTTATTCATTTAAAAACAAAAACGGGTTTAAGGAAAGAAGCCCTTAGGCAGAATACTCACCTGAGGACCGAGTACAGCCGCCTCCGCTCTGTTCAGAGCGAGCGCGGGGCAGGGGTGAGCCGTGGTGGTCCCTGGGGCTCATTGTGGGCACTGAGAGGTCACATCTTCACCAGCTGTGGGTTTTCATGTTAGTCTTAAGCTCTTCCCCCTGAAAAACATATTAAGGATTGAAAAGAATGAGAAATACTCTTACTCTGCAAAGGAAAGCCAAGTGGAAGTGTCATTTGACATTGACCTCCTCCTACTTAGTAGCATCTACTCTCACTGCAGGTACAGGCCTCTCCGTTTTAAAAGTCTTTGTGAACACCCTGCAGAATAAAACCGGCTTTCCCGCGCCCCGCGACGGGAAGGAGCGTGAACGCTGCTGCGGTGCCTTCATCTAGCGACCCGGGGCTCTGTGCCAGGCAACGGGTCCCAAGAAGAAACACGAGTGTCAGATCAGATGGGCTCACAGTAATCAGAGTGGCTGTGTTTGGACAGCAAAACACTGGGCAGAGTGTGCCCTGGTCCCTGCCAGAGCTGTCCAGTTCTGGGTGATGCTGAAAACGCATGTCCAGTAGGCAAGGATGTGAAGTCAAGAGAATTTGAAAATGCACTCACTGTTTTTTTAAACTCTCCTTCCTCTCTACGTTTTTGGAAGAAGAGAGTAACCGAGTCAGGTTTGAACTTTCTCACGTCGCCATGAATCGAGTGCATGAGAGGAAGTGTGTTCTTTGGCTGGAATCAGAGAGACTGTTCTCTGCATATGACTCACCTCATTAGTTGTGCTGAAATCTGCTGTCAGGAATCCATGAGACGTTCCTCACATTCACTTGACTGATGTTTGGAAGAGCAAATTCTGTCAGTGCGTGTGGAGCAACACCCCCCCCCCCCCCCCGCCCACCCTGCAGTTTTTCTCTCTGGTTTCATTTGGGTCCTGAGCCAAGGGAATTTGGCCACTAGACCTCATTCCTTAGTTCCTTAGTTCACTTTACAACAAATTATATCTGAACATTAATTATCTCTGTATCTGGTTTTATTCAAACCCCATTTAGCAATAGCTGTGAGATCTCTTCGGTGGGTGATCTGGTGATCGGGAAACCTGGTCCTTGGTGGCTGTGCTTTGTCTCTGGGACTGGAGTTGGGGCGCCTGGGAATCAGGTGTGAGGTTTTGGGTCTGCGGGTCTGTCACCACCACGCGGGCCGTGCCCAGTGCCCCGGGGCACTTCGGGGATTAGCTCGTGTTGTTCTTTTATCCTCCTCTTGATGCTCCCACGGTGCCATATTTGTTTTACTGTTTCAGCTCACATGACATTTCCCCAGGGCCTGGTGCTGTCTTTCCGCTCTTCCGCCTGGCAGCTGAGCAACTCTCTCCCCTACCTGCAGGGAGTGACCAGGACTTCCTGGGAATTGATTCAGGCCACCAGCAACGCTCCTGCCCGTTGTCTCTGCCTCTCAAACTGGCACCACGGAAAAGGGTTGAGATGGGCCGCCGGTGGGTGGAGGGAACAGGCAGGAGGTTTTAACTCCTAATGACCCAGGCACCTGATGCGGAGGCGGGGGGCCCCACTGAGAAGCAAGTTTGTTTGTTTTCATTGCAAGAACAAAGTACATGTTTGAAAAGGGAGTAAATTAGAAATTTTAGGATTCTTTTTAATCGCGGATGATGATGTGCACTAACTGTTGCAGGTAGGGTGGGCTGGCAGGTGGGGAGGAAGGCCACGCCTCTTTGACTCGGGGCTGAGGGAACCCACGGGCTGGTGCGGGAACATGCCCACTGCTGGACAACAGCCCTGCGGCCCGGATTCGGAGGTGCTGAGCCAGGCTCACAGAGGACCCACTGCTTTGGCCTACGCGAGCCACTCCGGCAGTGAGAGGACTCTAAAGGCATGGTGGTCCCTCGGGTCACCTGTGCGGGAAACAGCTGTCCTTCACTGTGGCAGGTGGCAGTGCATGTCCTCCCCCCACCCGGCCACCTCATCCTCAGATACTTGGCTAAAAAATTCCGCGGACGTGAATTAACTACTTAGTCATTTAGGAACAAATGGAGGTTTAATGAACTGGGTGTGATCATTTCTTGTATGTTTTGTAAGTTTTAATTGATGAGGTGAAATAAAAAAAATACTCAATGAGGGTTTTGGGGTTTTTTTTTTTTTTTGGTAAGGTTTAAAAGGAATTTTCGTAGTAAGTGAGGAATGGCAGTAATTTGTGAATTAATTAAAACCAAGTTTTAACCTTTTCATAGCACTTTGCAGAATACCTTTATGTAAGCAATGACACATGGTCCCAGGAAGATTGGAACCTCACCACCTTTTCCAGAAAGGAAAGATGTGGCCCAGATGTGACTGCCTCGAGGTGACAGTGGGGTCATAGACCATCCCCCAGCTTCCCTGCTGAGGCGGAACTGGCCCAGCTGGGTTCAGAGGTTCCACTTCTGGGACCCTCTTGGCCAGCTTGGAAGTGGTCTGCATGGGGGCAGTTACTTTTACCCGCCTGTGGCCCTTCTTGCTCGTCCGGAATTTTGGTTTGTGGGTTTTGGAAACAGTGCAGTTTCTAGGTGTTCTGTTCTTAGATTTGATGGCAGCCCCTGGATTAATGAGACTGTCCTATCAGAATGCCTTCGATGGATTCTTTCACAGTTACACCAAGGGTTACTCCCATTTTCAGGATGAGGAAACCAAGATTAGCTGTTCAAGGTCCTGTAGCTGATACAGGCAGGGTCAGAACGACTTGGAGATGAACTTAAAGCACTATCAAAAGGGGTGGACAGCCCAGCTTCCAAGAAGCCTTGATATTTTCTCAGCTGGGATTTCGGAAGTCTGAGGAACTCCGAGCTCCCTGCTGACCCGCGACATGGTGCTGATAGATGGGGACAGCGGCCAGAACGTCCATCGCGCACGCAGTTGAGAAAGCCCAAGCCCTGCTGGAGGCAGGTAGCCGAGCTGCGCATGAAGGCTTGGGTGGCAGCTTCAGCTTAGGCAGCAGTGACTTACCTCTGGGAGGGAACCTTCCCTCCTGACCCTCGGTGCACCTTTCTGTGTCTCTACCATTAGGAGCTAGTCTTCTGTGCCTGTCATATCTGCCCCCCACTCCACCCCTTCCCGGTGGTTAATTGCTGAAGAGGAGGAAGGGGTAGGCATGCCTCACTCATCCTAAGGGTTCCATTTATGTTTTTTTAGTGAGTGAACCTTCTGACATGGTTTGACCTTGGCCTCTCCTGACTAGAATTTTCGCTTCCCTTCCTGGGCACCCTTTCCCACAGCCCAGATCAAATGGCAGCAAAGTCGGGAGAGAGAATCCTTGACAAGATGGAATCCCTGGGAATCACAGGACTAAGTAGTGACCCATTTTGAGCTGGGTCTCGCTGGGCAAGCCCCTGCCCTTGTTATGACCTCCTACTTCCTAAATTAGAATGGAAAAAAAAAAAAAAAAAAACCAGAGCCAACTTCTTCATTTTCAGAAGTGGCCCTTTTGAGACTAGTGTAACCTTGAGCTTCCATTGTGCCTTCCTTAGGGACCTCAGAGTGCCCCAGGGGTGCCCCCCCTGGACCAGGATCCGTCAGCCCAATCCCCAGAGGGAGTGGGAGAGGTGAACCGGCATTTGCTACTTGAAAAAGTAGGAATTCTGTGCCTAGAGGAGCGGGGAGGCCATCGTGGTCATTGGGGAAACCATATTTATCAGCCACCACCCCCCCACCCCACCCCCTGCCATGACCTTCGTTCTTACAAAATGCTTTTAAGAGAATTATTGAACCGTTATCTCACCCATGATTAACACTGTGCCCCTGCCCCACCCCCATACACACATACACTGAAATTATTCTGCTTCGAAGCTGTAATGATTGAGGTTGATAGGGACTTAAGTACCGTTTATTTCCTGTAAAGATAAGCTACTTTCAAACTGTTATTTTACTTGTAGGGAAGAACTGAATTGTATAAGCTACCTGGTCTTCTGGACGAACGTTTCTTAGTGAAAAAATTAACATCTTGAAGGGAAGAAAAGCACCTCAGGTTAATACTGCCCATATCTCTTTCACAAATGCCCTGGTTTAAGACGACGCCTCCTACAGCACGAATTGATGAAGGGGTGGAGTGTTAGGGAATCTCGTCCTCAGCTACCCTAACCAGTGAGAACTGAAGCTGCAGGCAAGACACCGTATTTACTTTGTAAACGGGGATGAAGCTTGGGTGTGTGTCCAGGGCCTCGCTGCTCCAGGCCTTCGCTCCCGCTCCGTTTGGAGTGGAAAATATGGAAGGTCTGCGAATGATCAAGCACACAGACGGTGGGGCAGAGAGACTTTCACTCCGATTTTCATACATTTGAATTAAGTCTATTTTAATGACACGGCACTTGCTTAAAGAGAATTTGTGAGCTGTATTTTTTTTAAAAAAATCAATACAAACTTGACCACACAGTCTTAGAACTCCCTCGTCAGTGGCTTTAAAGTGATTTGTCAGCGTGTGCTTTCCCGTTAAATCTGTGAAGAAGGTGCCGTTTCAGAA
Organism: Micronycteris hirsuta; assembly: GCA_004026765.1. Taxonomy (NCBI): domain Eukaryota; kingdom Metazoa; phylum Chordata; class Mammalia; order Chiroptera; family Phyllostomidae; genus Micronycteris; species Micronycteris hirsuta. The sequence goes on along the minus strand of PVJI01012027.1, from coordinate 25,369 downwards.
GATCCCATTCAGGGGCTCCTCTCCGGCGGAAGCCTTGTTCTTTGTGTCCGTCTGTCTGCCTGCTCTCAGCTGGCACCGGGGGCTGTGTGCACAGAGGACTAACTTGGGTAGTTGCTCCATCGTGGAGGGAATGTCAAGAATGTGGGCTATCTTTAGACCTGCTTCGTTCTTAACAGATAAGGCGGAAACTCTCTGTCGGAAGGCCCTCCGAGTCGAGGGCACTGCGGCCGTGACCGCAGAGGCTGAGCCAGCAGTGTGAGTGATGGACGCCTCTGCCGGTGGGCAGCGCCAGCTCATCAGGGTGGGATTTTGCTGTCGCGTCTTCAGAGGGTATCTTAAAGTCCAAGGGACTGTAGTATTGGCTCGTGACAGTATCAGCTATGACTGAAACCTGCTCTGGTTTTGTAATAAAGTATATTGTCAGCACAGTAGCTGGTCAGTTACTTCTGAGAGTTTGAAATGAGTAAGAGCCACAAAATAGAGCAGCAGAAATCATCCATTTAAGACCATTATGATGCCTCCGTTCTTTGCCCTTCTTAGGTGGTGGCTATGGTGGGGGTGGAGGGGGTGGCCTTTGTTCCACGGACCGAGCTTCGCAGCCCTGAGGTCCGGCTTTGTGTAGATGAGCTGAAGCATTTTAAATGGGGTGTGAGAGTGGAACAATCTAACTTTAAACTATAGAATCAACATTTTCTCTAAAAATTGTTCCAGTTTCCAGGAGGCGTAGGTGGATCCTGTGAATTCTGTGATAATGCGCATGCTTTTCCTGCACCCTACTTATGTCAAAACATTTCCAGCGACTTTCGTTTGGGGTTGTTTTTCCAGGCTGGGAGCTGGGGTGGGGACCCCTTTTTCTGCTCTTTCATTTAAAGGGTTTTACGGACTCTCAGGCTGACTTTTTAACCAAAAGTTCTTCTGTGAGCCCTAAAAATACTTACATTTGATACTTAATGACTTCTTTGCAAAGCTAAGAATTTAAGTAAAAGTGACTAGTATTTAGACATGTAGCGTCCTCTCCACAACACTGAGTGAGGTAAGCTTATTGTCATCTGCATGCTCTAGAAGAAAACAGTGGAAGCTGAAGACCAGTGACTGGGTACACAGCCGGGAAGTGGTAGAGCCCAGGTTTCGAAAGTCAGGTCTCCCTGTTTCGGGATGCAAAGGCAGAAGTTCTAGGTCAATGGTGTAAAGATGGTTTCATCCTTACAGATTTTGAGAGCACAGCCCTCTCCACATTCACCCCATGGAAGAGAGTGAGGGCCCTTCTGAGGCCCGTGCCGTGACTTTCCCGCCGGCCTGCTTCCCTGGGGTGCCGACGATGGCGTGTCTTATGACGTCAGCACCAATACTAGATTGCTTTGCTACGGGTGCGGCATAAACACATACAGTTCCGCGAGGGTTACCCCAATGACTCTTCCAAATGACGACTGTCCTAAAAACGGCTGGAGTCCCCTGCTCCCTGTCTTAGGTTTCCAGATGCTTTCCATAACTAAGCGCATCCTCGCCCCACTCTCCCATAGGTTGGACGTGATAAATATGAACCTGCAGCCGTTTCAGAGCATGGCGACAAGAAAAAGGTCAAGAAAGAGAGGGATATGGATGAACTGAAGAAAGAAGTTTCTATGGTGAGTGCCAGGAGGAAGATCACTTCTGTTTTCCTCCTAAAGAGCAACTGTGTCTGACCTTTTGAGTGTATAATCTGCACCCCCTGCCCCCAGTCGGAGACTTGCTTTATTTTCAGGTAAAGTGATCATTGCACTTGTACAGATCTGACCAAATCGTAGGAGTTGATACGGAGAGTTTTTGTGTTAAAAGTTGTCTGAGGGCTGGAAAAGTCACTCGGCCTCCCTGGCACAACCAGAGGAGCCGTGGTCGATACCATGGGCCTTTGGCTCTGGGAACTTCCGGCCCCTCCAGGCTGTGCGGGTCGAGAATCTGCCTGGCCCTCGGAGGAAGTGGGGGAGGGTCTCCTCGCTGGCGCCTGGTGATGCTGGGGGCCAGGCCTGCACCTCGGGAGCTCCTCAGCGTTGGCCCTGTGGCTGCCGGGCCACGAGGCAGCGGTGAGAAGTATTCCAGCACCTGCACTGAAGAAACACTTGTTTACTGAGCCTGATGGTAGTGATGATGCTTTTTCTTTTTTAAGAGTACAATGTTTAATGGTTTGTTTCTGCTTTTCTTTAGGATGATCATAAACTTAGCCTTGACGAACTTCATCGCAAATATGGAACAGACTTGAACCGAGTATGTTTATTTGAAACATTTCTGTACAGAAACCATTTCACCCGTCACAGTCACACTCCTCCCCTCCTGCCCCCATCACAGGCCTAGCCTTGGGGACTCCAGGAGGAGATAGATGATGACAGCCACCGTCTGTGTATCTACTGGGTGACATGCACAGAGCTTAGTCTTTTATGTGCTCTTTAAAAACATTGTTTCCCCTGAAACTTGGAAAGTGCTCGTTATTTCCCCCATTTTACAGTCGGGGAGGTCCGATAAACAGGTGTGCCGGGGTCACCCCAGCCTTGCCATGACAGATCTGCCCTTGACTCTCCTACACGGGGTGAACTCCAAGCACTCAAACTCAGGCGCCTCCACCGCTTGCTCCCTGAAGTAGGGCAGAACCTTGGTCATTTATTCGAAGCCTTTCTTTTTACACAATTCAGAGAAACCTTTCAGTGAAGCAGGTGCTGTCTCAATAAATGATCGGGTTCTGAGCAGGCATGCTGGCGTGGCCTTGACCCGGAGGCCCAGCCCACGGGCACTGTCAGGCGGGCTCAGAGCGTGGGCCGTAGGCCACAAAGCCTAAGTTTCTACTAGGTTCCCGTGAACCGTGTCCTCTGTGACCCTGAGTTAGCGTGCTCCGATGCTGCAGCTCTGTTTCCTTACTTGTGAAATGAGAGGGCTGATGCCCGAACAGGGTTGTCATGAGAATTCAGCGTTGATTGGCTGGACTCGGTGTTCGGCGCGTAGGTGTGCTCAGGCGTCCCGCGGTGGTTTCTCTTCTGCCCCAGACCACATCACGCACGTGAGGCAGAGGACGGGGTCCTGAACAAAAAGGGAAACTTGTCATTTTCCCTCACTGCTTGGTTTCCCTTTCCCCATGCTCCCTAGTTGACTCAGATATTAAAAATAACATGAACCCAAACTACGTCCATAGTGACAGACACCTTGGGCAGTGTGGTGTCTTTTTTCCTGACTCGGCGTTCTGACAGTGCAAGAGTGCCCGCATTTTCCCCTCGTGCCGGGGGCCTGCGTCTCCTGTCTGCCATCAGTGAATGTCAGTGTCAAGGCCCACGTAGAAATGGGGTGGACCTGTCCAGCAAATACTACACCAATCACAGGGGTCCTGGGGGTCGATTAGCTAAAATATGCCCGTATGTGAGCCCTCCCCTGCCAGACCATTGTTTTAATATCATCCAAAGAATTGAGTTCTGTACTTAAAACTGGGCCGTTAACCCACTCATGGGTCGGGTTCCTGCAGAGACTTTGTTTTTCTCCTTTGATATTTGCACAGGGCTTTTTTTACTCCCTGACAAATTCAGTATACAGAAAATTCAAAGCTTAATCAACTTAGTTTGCAAAATTGGGTCGATTCATTAAAATAGGTAGCTTTTTGGTGAAGATGCAGTTTAGCATGAACCCCTTGTCTACAACCTAGAAGAGACCAGACTGGATTCAAATTGGGCCGTGGATCGTTTTAGAAGCAATTTCTGACCGGGTGTCGAGGGCTCCTAAGGAGACACGGGCTGCTGTTGGGGATCATTGACAGAACTGGCCCGGCTTTATCCTGCCCTGGGCAACGCTCCCTCCTAAATGCTCTGTTGCAGCTTTCCAGCTGTTGGGGAGGGCATTACCTTGTGAAGCGCTGGAACGGTTTGTGTTATTTATGCCCCTCTGCCTCTCAGGGCTTGACCAGTGCCCGTGCTGCTGAGATCCTGGCCCGTGACGGCCCCAACGCCCTCACCCCCCCTCCCACCACCCCCGAGTGGGTCAAGTTCTGCCGGCAGCTGTTTGGGGGATTCTCGATGTTACTGTGGATTGGAGCGATTCTTTGTTTCTTGGCTTACGGCATCCAAGCTGCCACGGAAGAGGAACCCCAGAATGATAATGTGAGTCTCTGTTCTTCTTTTGGATTATTGGGTACCCCTAGGCATCTCCTTGGTCTGTCCTGCCATTTATTTTCAGTTACAGACACCATCTGTCTAGAGTCTGCCTGGTCATCAGAGAAGGCAAGGGAGGGTGTCCTAGCTCCCCGAGAGTGACGATGCCTGGCAGGCCCTGAGCCTCTGGGTGGTTTCTAGCACGGGGGGAAGTGGCGTCAGCAACTGTTGCCTTCGGGACCCATTGATTCTTCTTCGGTTGAAGATTCTCTTCCCATCGCCCATCCTGTGGGTGCTCTTCCCGGCCAGACCCTCCCCCCCGCCCCCACACATTGCTGCTCTGAACAGGCAGCTCTGCTCAGGTCCTGGCCTCGGTCTGGCCGCCAGTCATTAGACAACAGACCACGGCTTTTAACACTGGCACCGCGCACCTGTCCAGAAATGTTTGGTGGCCATTTTTCAAAAGTCTCAAGTTCCAAAAATATCTTTGTTTTAATAAAGCAAGAGAAAATGATTTCTCTAGAACATTTCCAAAAGTCTTATCAGTCAAGTTTCTGTGCAATTCTGTTTTGGACTGTCCTGGACCTGGTCTTCAGAAAGACGTGAAGACGCGAGTTCTGTATTTCTGAAGCCTTGGTCTCTGTTAAAAATCCGTTTTGATTCCGTCAAAAATTAACTGAATTTCGCAGTGCCGTGCCCGGAGCCGGGCGGCCCTAACCTGTTTGTCCCCTCCCAGCTGTACCTCGGTGTGGTGCTGTCCGCGGTCGTCATCATCACTGGCTGTTTCTCCTACTACCAAGAAGCCAAAAGTTCAAAGATCATGGAGTCCTTCAAGAACATGGTTCCGCAGGTATCTGCCCTTTGGTCCTGCCCCCTCGGGCGACTTGACAGCCTCAAGAATGGGAAGTGGTGCGAAGTTTGGGTTTTCCCAAGAAGTCATGATGCCCTCCATGAGGGGGGCGCCTTCACCTCCCACCCCAAAGCAGACCTTTCCTTACAGTCCGGAACATGACCGTCCTCCCCTGAAGGGGCCCATGGGACAGGAAGGAGAGGACAGCTCACTGTCGAGCACGCTTTTGCAAGTTGCACAAATAAAAGGATTAATAGTACTTTTGTTAGTACACATAAAAATTATTCATACTTTGTGATGCATTCAGTTAATTAGGAGTACGGGTCATTTTTGCTCGGTGGTGTGTGTGTGTGTGTGTGTGTGTGTGTGTGTGTGTGTGTGTGGACACTGCCTTCTTATTGGTATCTGTTTTTGTCTGACTTAATGGCGTGAACTTCTCCCCTTCTAAAGCAAGCCCTGGTGATTCGAAATGGTGAGAAAATGAGCATCAATGCAGAGGAAGTCGTCGTTGGGGATTTGGTGGAAGTGAAAGGTGGGGACCGGATCCCTGCTGACCTCAGAATCATATCTGCGAACGGCTGCAAGGTGGGTCAGTCGGCGCAGAAGCTCCGCCGTTCGGGCCGCGGGAGCTGAGTAGCCCGGCATCCCGCGCTGAGGCCAGTGCATTCACATGACACGTAACCCCTCTTCTCCCCGACAGGTGGATAACTCCTCGCTCACCGGCGAATCGGAGCCCCAGACCCGGTCTCCGGATTTCACAAATGAAAACCCCCTGGAGACAAGGAACATCGCCTTCTTTTCAACCAACTGCGTTGAAGGTAGACCATTTGAAGGCATGATTTGGCACGGCATGGCATTTGTCTTAGTCATTAAATAGCAAAAACCAAAAGAGTCATAGATACAATTTCTCTACTCGTTTTATCGACTACACTTCTGACCGCTTCGGTCAAGCACAGAGCAGCAGCGGCTCACCTGCTGGCAGGGAACCCGGGAAAGCTTGTGGCCGGCTTCCTCTTCCTCCCCCCAGCTCCTTCTGTGGCCACGCTCCTCCAGCTTGACGTTGGGAGCCACTTCCTGCCAGTGGAGGAAACCCCTTTGCCAAAGGCTCTGTGGTCTAAAACACCAGAGAGTTTAAAAACCCCTGAATGTGTGCTTGCGTCTTCTTTTTTAACCGCGCCAGGTAACTGCAAACTCCGTGGCCTCTTTGTTCAAGTTTGGTACCATCCCCTCTCCCCCCTTTAAGGCACCGCCCGCGGCATTGTCGTGTACACTGGGGATCGCACCGTGATGGGGAGGATTGCCACGCTGGCTTCGGGGCTGGAAGGCGGCCAGACTCCCATTGCTGCAGAAATTGAACATTTTATCCACATCATCACGGGCGTGGCTGTATTTCTGGGGGTGTCCTTCTTCATCCTTTCGCTGATCCTCGAATACACCTGGCTTGAAGCTGTCATCTTCCTCATCGGGATCATCGTAGCCAATGTGCCTGAGGGTTTGCTGGCCACGGTGACGGTAAGAGGCTGGGGGAAGTGGCGCTTGCTCAGGGTTGACTAGGGTCGGCTTGCGTGCGTGTGAGACTCATCCCGTCCCCTCTCCCGGGGGGCCGCCAGTGTGTGTTTTATTGTGTGTTTGTGTGGAGATTTTCTTCAGAGCCACGTGGTAGGGTCAGGCAGTGGGAAGACCTCAGGGTGCTTTCACAGGGAAGACAGCCGTCCACAAGCATGAGCTTTGTTCTTGTGTGGCCACAGAATCCGGAATAGCGCAGCAGAGAAAGCAGAACTTGGGTTGGGCGGGGGAAATCGAATGTGCTAAATCCTGGATTTTCCCTTTTCTCAGTGTAGTGCGTATTCGGGAGGGAGGGAAAGGCCCCTCTACACGTAACCGTGACTGTTTCTTCAGACTTCAGAGGAGGGTTGGAGAGTTAGCGTCAGGCAGACTCCCGTGTTAGGGCGGAGCTGGCGCTGGCCTGGCGGAGTCGGCAGTGACCCGGTTCTGGCGCCTTCTAGGTGTGTCTGACCCTGACCGCCAAGCGCATGGCGAGGAAGAACTGCCTGGTGAAGAACCTGGAGGCCGTGGAGACCCTGGGCTCCACCTCCACCATCTGCTCGGACAAGACTGGAACCCTGACGCAGAACCGCATGACGGTGGCCCACATGTGGTTCGACAACCAGATCCACGAAGCCGACACAACAGAGAACCAGAGCGGTGAGTCCCAAGCCGCCCGCACTGGGCCCTCGCTCGCTCACGGTATCTTTCTTTGTTTTTAATCCCTTGGGAAGGAGTCAAGAGCATAGGTTCCGCTTTTTTTGGAGGGGGGGGCACGTCAGTAGAAAAACTGCATTTGCCATACAGGTGTGGTTGGAAAATTCTCAAAACCTGGCTTGTTTGGTTAATCGGACAGTGAGATGTGTGTTTCCATTTTAACGGGACTCGGATGCAAAGTTAACGCGTCATTTCCCTGTCCTGACTCCTCAGGTGTCTCGTTCGACAAGTCTTCGGCCACCTGGCTCGCCCTGTCCAGAATCGCGGGTCTCTGTAACAGGGCCGTGTTCCAGGCCAACCAGGAAAACCTGCCCATCCTCAAGGTGCGCCAGGAGCTCCTCTTCGCCCCAGGCCGGCAGGCGGAGGCGGGGTACCACACAAGGGCCACCGTGCCAGTGCTCTTTTTCAACTGCATGTGACCTTTGTGGTCTGTAAATCCCGTCCCCGTGGGACGCTGGGGGGGTCCGTGTGACGCTGGGCAGTGTGTGACTTGTGCTGCCCGGAGACCCCAGAACATTCATAGTACCCGCAGTCCACAGAGTTTGGGGAGAAGCGGATCTACAGTTTAAGAAAAACAAACTGACCAAAGAAGGGTGGGGGCGGTGGGAGGCAGTCTTCGGAGAAAGCCTAATAACTAAAACCTGGTGTTGCTACTCCTTTCCTGTGCCTGTCCCCCGGCCCGGCAGTGGGTGAGGCCTGCTTGTGTGACTCCGCAAGCGCATTTGCATGTTAGGATACAGTAGATTCCAGTAAATCCCTTAAGCCATTTATTTTCTTAAAATAGCTCTGCAGTTTCTCTTATCTCATTTGTTCTTAGCTTGCTTACTAATGGTGCAAAAATAAGCTCAGCCTCAGGAGGTTTCACGGCGCTGCCCAGTGGAGAGGGTGTCAGAAAGGCCACGAGCTGCACCGGGTCCTTGGGGACGAGAAGGAGCCGAGGGCGGCTTGTCCTGGACCAGGCTGCCTGTGGCAGCTCTGGGTAGAGACCTGACTGTCAGAGAGTGGCCCAGCTGCCATCGAGGTGGCTCCTTTGTTCTCTCAAGGAGGCTGTGCTGTCCGTGGGCCCAGGAGGCTCTTGTTATCTCGGGATCAAACCTGAGATGCCCGCCTCACGTTCTCCCTGCCTCAGAGAAGAAGTTCTCTAGGCTGTGAGCACCAGGCCTCCCAAGCATCAAGTCTTTCCTGACGTCAAAGCCCCAGAAAGGTGTCTTGAGATGTGTTCTAGGTATTTCGGGGCTGGGGCCGTGTTAATAAGTGTGTGGGACCTGAAGCGTGGATTTTAACTGCGACGCTGGCTGGCGATGAGTCTGTTGAAGCTGGAAATGCCTCCCGGTCGCATCCTCCAGGCCCAGATATTCTTCCACGATTGTGTTTAGAATACAGAGTCCTCGGCTCTGCCCTTGGCCCAGACAGTTTGTTCCCAATGCTGAAAACCGAAGGCATTTTCTTGTAAACGGTGGGGCGATGAAGAGCGCCGTGAATGTTTACTTTCTCACTAGGTATTTCCAGATTTGCAACCAGAAATGTGTGTCTGGGAATAGTGTTGGCTTTGAGACTTTTTACGAGGGGAAGACAAGAAATAGGCTAAAGTAGGTTGGAAGGGTGTGTGTTGCTCCTCCCAAGGGCAGGTGACACTTTCAGATGCCCTTCTTTGACTGACCTGAGGCTGATGTGGGGGAGGGGAGGGAGGGAGGGGATGGGGTTGGTGGCCCAAGGGGGTAGGGGCCCTGTCAGTCTCCGCAACGCTGCTTCTCCTGTCCTGACCTCTGAGGAGAGCGGACTGCTTTCCTGGTCATTTCTCGCCACTTGCAGCGAGGGCTCGGCGCAGTGCTGTGGGGGAAACTAACAGATGTCACCTCCGTTCGCAGCGGGCCGTGGCGGGCGACGCCTCCGAGTCGGCGCTCTTGAAGTGCATCGAGCTGTGCTGCGGCTCCGTGAAGGAGATGAGGGAGCGATACGCCAAGATCGTCGAGATCCCCTTCAACTCCACCAACAAGTACCAGGTCCGAAGGGCGGGGGCCTGGGGGCTGGGGGGCAGGGGGAAGAGAGACCGCCAGTGGAAGGACTGGTCTCCCTTCGGGAATTTTACAGGCATGAATGCTCTCTAAAAAGGAGCTGTTCAAAGGTTTTATGAAGGCTCTAACTTTGAATTTCATCCAAGACTGCGTATAGAAAATCCTAATTTATTTGAGTATCAGCAGGATAAGTGAAGTCTCCTTTGAAACATTTTCTTCCAGAAAGTTCTGGGTATAAGCACGTGACAGGACTCTATGATGTAGTACGTCACCGTGCTCGGTTTTTCCGTAGAATTCACAGTATGTGACAAGGTCTGAGGCCCTTCCAAGTTCAGACAGAAGGCGCCTTGGTCTTTTGCATAACAAACACTAACTGGTACGGGAGCCTCGTGGTCCGCCAGGGACCGCCGCACCCACTTACATCCCAACGGCCCTTTCCAGCTGTCCATTCATAAGAACCCCAACACGTCGGAGCCCCGACACCTGCTGGTGATGAAGGGCGCCCCCGAGAGGATCCTGGACCGCTGCAGCTCCATCCTGCTCCACGGCAAGGAGCAGCCCCTGGACGAGGAGATGAAGGACGCCTTCCAGAACGCCTACCTGGAGCTGGGCGGCCTGGGAGAGCGCGTGCTCGGTACGTGGAGCCCCGGGGACAAAGCGAGTCACCACGTGAGCCCCAGGGCGCGTGAGCCTCCCCGCAGCTGCCCTCCCACTTCCTCACTCGCCCCTGCTGTTGCGAGAGCAGCAAGTGCCAGAGCAATGTCTGGTGTGTTGGACCGCGGGCAGCAGACTCCTGCTGGTCCGCCTCTGACTCGTACTCAGACCTTTGGTCTCACGCTGGTCAGTTCTCTGCCAAAAAAACCCCAGGAGGGTGGGAGGCGGGAAGATAGTTTTATTATCCATCAAACCTTTTTGTTCTGTCCATGATCGGTAAACGTAGTGAAATTAAAATTAATTCCTAGGGCATTTAGAATAAGCCATTTCCTGACGGCCATGGAACGGTTGTGCATTTACGCAGGAGCCCAGGCCGTCAGCTCATAAATCAGACGGGCAGTCAGCTGCTGGCCTGGGACACTTTGTCAGCCGCTGCAGAGCACAAGTGCCCTCACCCGCTGTGCCGTGTGATCGGGAAGGTGGCGTTTGTAAGGAGTTGTAGGGTGACAGGTAGCTGAGCTTAGACAGGTTCGGCCTGCTTGCCTGGTCTCCTGCTCTGGTTCCCGCCTGCTCCCTCTCCACGGGAGGCGTCCTTGTGTGTCTGCCCAGCTGGAAGGTCGCTCTGTACTCTGAAGTGCTTTGTGTTTCTCCACCTACACCCACCTCCCCAGAGTAGACATAGCCTGTCTCCCACAAACCCACACGGCACCGTAGGCCATGCTAAAGCACGTGCCACCTTCAGACACATTGAAAGGAAAGGAGTGTCTTCCGTATATTCAGTCTTCACGACTGCACCCCTGGGCAGAACGAGTCTGACCTGCGTGTGCTCTCTAAGTAGCTAGCACCGAGGCTTGCACTGGAGCTCAGTAATGTGTTCTCTTTAAATGAATAGTGAGCAGAGACGTGGCCTCAGTCTTTCCAGAGAAGGAAGCTGAGACAAATAGTTACGCAGTTTGCCAAATCTAAGAACAGAGTGGGCAGGTCTAGAACCCCAGATCCTGGCACTCAGAACTCAGGCATCGTCCTCTCCACATTGAGTTCCTCTTCCTCTGAGGCCTGGTGCTGGTCTGCCTTTTGCAAGCTGTTTTCTCTCAATGACTCTTTCATTCGTGTGTGTTAAACAAAGTCTTGTAGGCTGTTCACAATACTGAAAACAAACATTCAGCAGAAGGTAGGCAGCGTGGGCGGCCGCTGCCCTCCCGAAGCCTCACGGGCGCCTACCCCCCTTGCAGGCTTCTGCCACCTCTTCCTGCCGGACGACCAGTTCCCCGAGGGGTTCCAGTTCGACACGGACGACGTGAACTTCCCCGTGGAGAACCTCTGCTTCGTTGGGCTCATCTCCATGATCGACCCTCCACGGGCCGCTGTCCCCGACGCCGTGGGCAAATGCCGCAGCGCTGGGATTAAGGTAGGCCCAGCCTGCGTCCCCGGCGTCCCCGTCACCCCTTCATGCCTGGGGGCACCCTGTTTAGAGAGGCTGCCCCTTGGGAGCCTGGCCAGCTGGTTCTCTCACCCGGAGTATTCTGTCTCCAAAACTTGCGTTTTCTCCAGAAAAAACCAAGTGGTGTTAAAGTTGGTGTAAACAGATGAGGGGTTTTAAAAAAATTCTTGGGGAAAGACATGAGCAAATGAGGAGCAAAAAACTTTGAAATGCTGACATTCTAAGTATGCTTCATACAGAAAATGGCATGTCTCCGTGTTTTTAATGAGCTGGTTTTTTTTCCTTTTAAGCTGCGGAGTACTGGTCAGGCATCCTAATACTGGCTGGCTTGTTGAGCTTTCCTTGTTGCTGGGTGTTTGACTTCTTTCTTTTCCGTTCTCGTGAATAACACTGCCCTGAAAAATTCTAAAAATCATTCCCCCACCACTGAATAGATCCTTCTAAATGTAATCATTGGGTCAGAAAGAGTAGGAAAGCTTGGAATTTTTACCATACACTGCTCTCCTCCCAAATTGGGCCCCTTTGAGGATGCTGACCAGGCCCGCGGGGCTCTGTCACCCTGCAGTCCCTCCAGCATCAGAGTTTTATCCTGTTCCACGGGCCCGGGTACATTCGAGTACTCACTTCTGCATGACTATGTGAAAGAAGAAGTATTGTGCGTCCTGTGTCGTCGTGTACCAAGATGAAAACCTAGGTTTCGGCTTCGTGTTTTCTTTCTGTGGACACGTGTTTGTATCTGCATTCCTTGTCTTTTGATTTTCCGAGCTGAATCGCCTTTAATAGTCATGTTTTCCTACTGTGACAGATCCTTTAAAGATACCTGCTTCGCAGCCCCCTTCAGTACATTGTCTTGTTCCTTGCTGCAGGTCATCATGGTCACAGGAGACCATCCAATCACAGCCAAAGCCATTGCCAAAGGTGTGGGCATCATCTCAGAGGGCAACGAGACCGTGGAGGACATCGCTGCCCGCCTCAACATCCCCGTAAACCAGGTGAACCCCAGGTAAGGCGGGAAGCGCCAAGCCGTAGCGGCCTTGGACGTGCAAATGGCAGGGGGGGGTTGAAAATCATCAGCCTGGTTCTGTAGGGTCTGCTCTGAGTAGGGAATGCCCCTCCCATTCCAAAAAGCAACCTTAGCAAGTCATAGCCAACTCTTAGGTGGTGCTTACTGTCCTCAGCGCCTGACACTGTAACCTGTAAGGTAGGCGTCAGTCCCACGTTGCAGGGCGGGCAGCCAGGGTTAGGCAGGCCGTACTCGCAGCGCTCTGGCTTCTGATTCCGCCCTGTTAACACTGGGCGTGCCACCGAGCACCTCGTCCTCTCCCGGCCCCCCGACCGAAACAAAGTGGGAAGACACAATGGCCTGGGTACCTTTTAGGACAAGAAAGGAAAATCCTGGTGAGAAAGTAAAACAGAAGTGGAGACAAATTTGTTTTTTGTGTTTTATTAAGGTTTAGGGCCTAGCGGGGGGCTTGGTCTTCCATCAGCCCTGCTCCCGTCTAAAGCTTGGCCGCCCCAGCTTTCAAAAACATGGGGAAAGGAAGGTGCTGGGCAGGGATGCCCCGCAGGTTGTTGGGAGTCCTGAAGGAGATAACAGCATACGTGGAAATGCTTTGTAACCCACAAAATACTGTACAGATACTGGCTTTCAACTGATGGGGAAGATCCCCCGGCCCTGCGTTGTTTCCAAAATGCTCTGCATCATGTATCAACATCCCCACTTGGGAGTAAGCGTCGCACTGGTGAAGTGGTGGGTGACCGTTTTTCCCCCACCCCGGTCCTGATCCTAGAGATGCCAAGGCCTGTGTGATCCATGGAAGTGACCTGAAGGACATGACCTCCGAGCAGCTGGATGACATTCTGAAGCACCACACGGAGATTGTGTTTGCCCGGACCTCTCCTCAGCAGAAGCTCATCATCGTCGAAGGCTGCCAGAGGCAGGTCAGTGCGCGGCCGGGCCGGGCTCTCGGGGCCGCTGGCCTCATTGACTGCAGCTCCCGTCAAAACAGAGGGCAAAGTACCAGTGGTGGAAACGCGGCCGGGCTTCTCCCAGACTCGCACGTGGGTGCCAGTGAGAGGCACGGGGCACAGCAGAGGGGCCTTGATGATGGTTTAGTAGAGACACGTGCCTCACTGTGGCCCCGAGTCCCAGTCCCCTCAGACTCCGCGTCTACCCTGGTGACGGGTTGGCCAGGAGAAGTGCCCTGGAAGAGCCCCGGGTGCAGGTGGGTCATGAAAGAATGGGGTTTCCAGAATGCCGCTCGCCCACACCGTGACTGTGAGTAGCCCTGGTTAAAAGAAGGTGATACCATAGGTTGTCCTGCCTCGAGTCCGTGGCTCCGTAGCAGCTTCTCAGCCGAGGCGGCTCTGTGGGGAAGGACCAGTGTCGGGCGCAGGGGGGCGGGGCACGCACCTCGCTCCCTTGGTCCCCTGGACCCCGTGGTCACTGACCCGCACCCCTTCTCTCTCTGGCAGGGCGCGATCGTCGCTGTGACCGGTGATGGTGTAAATGACTCTCCGGCTTTGAAGAAGGCAGACATTGGGGTTGCCATGGGGATTGCTGGCTCGGACGTGTCGAAGCAAGCTGCTGACATGATTCTCTTAGACGACAACTTTGCTTCGATTGTGACTGGAGTAGAGGAAGGTGGGGGTGCCTTTAAAGGGTCCACCAGAAACTCGCCCCAGCGCTGCCGCCCACCCCTGCCCATTCCTGCACAGTGGGGGGTGGGGGGTGGGGGGTGCAGTGTTTAGTCTCCCTCTTGAAGCTCGACGGTGGAACATCTTGCTTTCTTAGGTCGTCTGATCTTCGATAACTTGAAGAAATCCATTGCCTACACCCTAACCAGTAACATTCCAGAGATTACCCCCTTCCTGATATTTATTATTGCAAACATTCCACTGCCACTGGGGACTGTCACCATCCTCTGCATTGACTTGGGCACGGACATGGTGAGTGTCACGGTGTCCAGACAGCCTCGTGTTCAGGGGCACCGTCAGCGCTCCGCGCCGCGCGCCCCGGGTCCGCCTGACCGCCGTTGGGAAGGGACGTTCTCGGGAGCAGTACCCAGCGTGAGAGAGCCAGTGTCACTCCCAGGGTGACTGTCGGCTCCTGCCCCTCACACTGGGATCTTGTCCAATTTCGCCGTGTTTCCTGTGGGTGGGGTGGTGGGGCTGTAACAGCTCATGGTGTGAAGAACGGGTTTTTTGAAAGGGAGGGCAAAGGTTTTATAACAAAAGGTCACAGTGTCAGCGTCCCGGTGTTTGATCATGTCAATCCCTTCCTCCCAGGTCCCTGCCATCTCCCTGGCTTATGAGCAGGCTGAGAGCGACATCATGAAGAGACAGCCCAGAAACCCCAAAACGGACAAGCTGGTGAACGAGCGGCTGATCAGCATGGCCTACGGGCAGATCGGTGAGCAGTCACGCCCCGAGCAGGGAGCCCGCAAGTTGGCAGAGTCTGGTGGGGTTGGCCGAGACTAGGGGCACCTTGCAGTCCTCCTCCACGTGAGGAGAAATCTGAACTGGCCGCCCAGTTACTGGTGTGGGAACTGCAGTCCAGACTGAGCTCCCTGCACCAGGCTGAGCTCCGCCTGAGCACGAGGCTGCCCCTCACCTCCCAGCCTTTTGGAACGCTGGGCCCAGTATTTGGGAACTGGGTTACCTCACAGGCTCCATTTCCTGGGGATGCACAGTGTCCATCACTAATGAATAGAGAGAGAAGCTTGAAGAAATATCATGGGTTCAAAGGTGTGGCTGGTAGGTCACTACCCAATGGTGACCCTGCACCCCAACCCTGGTGCTTGATCTCAGCCCACAGGGGAGTGTGACCAGCTAATGGGAACTCTAGGTGGTGGGCAGTGAAAAGGCCTTTGGTCTGGATCCTCTGCCAGTCCCTGTGGGGGCACCTGGCGAAGCCACCACGGGCCCCTTGTTGTGGATTCATGGGTTGCTTCGCTGTAATGCTGTGGGGAAATGGGACAGATTAGTAGGTTATGGAGATGTGGCACAGATTAATGTGACAGTTGCTGACAACAGCGTCTTGGCTGGTAGCCCATCCTGGCTCTGCCAGGAAGACCTAATTTTGAGCAGAAGGATGTCTAGGTCCAGAGCGTGGGGTGGAGTTTGTCCCGAGGAACTTAGGGGTGAGGCTGGCCTGGGTGCTGGGGACAAGGGCCCTGGGTGCGCTGCCTTCATTACTGCCACAGTGGCTGGCACAGGCTGCATTCTTGAGAGATGGGAAAAGTCAATTTTTCAGAGGTTAAAAAGTAGGGAAGCAGTTTTTCTCTTTAAGGGTCATGCCTGGAATGTGGCAGAGGGTCAGATACCAGCCGGGGTAGGGCCCAGGTGTCTTACCCCTTTAAGCCCTAAAAAGGCAACTCAGAGTAGAGAGAGGGGGCATTGGGCAAGGAACGTGCCCGGGGTCCTCCATCCCACTGGTCATGGCGGGTGAACGAGCAGGCGACACCCCGAGCCTCCACGAACCCGTGACAAAGACCGCCCTCCGGGGCCCTCCCGGGCCTGCCGCGGTGGACAGGTGAAGCGTGTGGGTGCCTTGCACCAGGCTCTCGCACTGAGGTCGTTGCCATTCCAACCTCTCAGGTATGATCCAGGCCCTCGGCGGGTTCTTCACTTACTTCGTGATCCTGGCTGAGAATGGCTTCCTCCCGATTCACCTGCTGGGCCTCCGAGTGGACTGGGATGACCGCTGGATCAACGACGTGGAGGACAGCTACGGGCAGCAGTGGGTGAGTGAGGTTCTGACCGGCTCCTCCAGTCTCAGCCGGCGGCCGTGGGGGCAGAGCGCCAGGCTCAGCGACCCGCCTTTGCGTTTCAGACCTACGAGCAGAGGAAGATCGTGGAGTTTACCTGCCACACCGCCTTCTTCGTCAGCATCGTGGTGGTGCAGTGGGCTGACCTGGTCATCTGCAAGACCAGGAGGAACTCAGTCTTCCAGCAGGGGATGAAGTGAGTGGCGGCAGGCCGGGGTCCTGGTTCCGTTCTAAACCCTTTGCCATGTGCTAGGTGCTGGGCTTTTGGCAAAGTTCTAGGAATGTAGTTTGGGGGGCAAATTAGGAAGCAAACTGTGGTTCCTAGGTTTTAAGTCTTCTCTCCTCCTTGATCTTAGGAACAAGATCTTAATATTTGGCCTCTTTGAAGAGACTGCCCTCGCTGCTTTCCTGTCCTACTGCCCTGGGATGGGTGTCGCCCTAAGGATGTACCCCCTCAAGTGAGTCACCCTCTTCCCGCTCCTCGAGAAGTGTGTCAGCAGCCTTGATTTTCAGAACTTGAGGGTGCCGTGTGTGGGAATTCCTCTGGGTGGAAAATTAGGAAAGGCCTGCTCGTCCGTAAATCAGACGAGCAAACGCGGAGGCGGTGAGCCTGCGGAGCTCAGCATTGGGCCTCAGACGGGGCAGCGGGCTCGGTGCCTTGAGGCTCGCTCGCTTGCTGACTGCTTCCAGCACTGAGCCCCCTCCTCCCCTGCCACAGGCCAGTCATCTTTAGAGGCTGCTGCGGTATCCTGGAGGTGGGGGGCCCAGATTCACATCTCGATTTGCCTTAAACAGTGACTTTGCACTTCTGATAAACTTGCATTTTCACATACGCGTATCACAAACTCTAGTTGCTTTTTGAAACGCTGAGTGTGTTTGGTGGTGTCTGCTGACTGGTTGAGTGCAAGCAGCTGTAGTTTGATTAAAATCAGCAAAGCCACAGAGTGGACCCCTACAACACCAACTTGTGATTCAAAACCCCAGCCTCCCGTCCCGCTCAGACCCGTCTGGGCTGTCTCTCCCTGGCCTGTCACCGTCACCTCGCCCACTGACACTCTGTCGGGAGGGTGCGGGGGCAGCAGGGTCCGTCCCCATCCACGCTCAGGGTTGGTGAGTCCCACCCTCTCCCCGGCCTGTGTATCTGGTAAGGCTGGTTTCCACAGTGCGCGTCCCCACGTGCTCTGGCCCTCCTGGGTGTGTGCTTCTGCCCTCTTCCGTGGCATTCCTTACTCGTCACTCCTGCTCTCCACGCACGATGGGAGTAAGGATGCCCTGGTGAGCGCCAGCGTCTGGGGCCACCGTTCGCCGAGGGGAGGCTGGGAGAAGGCGAGCTCTCTAAAAGGCTGGCAAGGGATGTCACTGCAGCAGGGCCGGGCCTCAGGACATCTGGCTCTGAGGGTTTGCTCTTGGCGGACTCTGCCCGGTTTGGAAGGTGGTTTAGTTACTCCGGTGCCTGAGTCAGATGAGGACACTGTTGGCCACTGTGGAAGACACACAGGACAGGAGGGCGACTGCCCGAGTTCTGCTCGGGCACAGCCTTCCTCACCTGCTCACCGCGGGAAGCCGGCCAGGGAGGGGCTGCTTGGGTGCCTGCCTCCAGCTGGGGACTGTGGCCGCAGCCCCTGGGCTTCCGCGGGCCTCCGAGCTGTTAGGGCTCTGCTTGTCCGCTGCCCAGGTCTGGCACTTGGAACAACACAGCTCTGTGTCCCCAAGTGTCGCTGTCAGACTCACTTCAGGGGTGAATAAGCTGGTTTTGACCCAACTGGCAGCTCTTTATCCTCGAAGCACATCGCATAAAGGACTTGCGCTTCTTAAGTACTTTGCAGAGGGAAGAATATGTCCAGTCACCAAAATCTGGGATCGTCACCTAAAAAGTCTAAACTTGTCTTATAAACTGCTTTTGAAAACCAAACTGAGGGTGGGTAGGGGAGTGAAGTCCATGGTCTGAGTTCTCCCGCCGTCTGGGCCCTGGCACACGAAGCAGGAGCCTCGTGTCCAGGGCAGCTGCGTGCGTTCCGCTAACTTGGCACCCGGCTCTCTTCCAGACCTACCTGGTGGTTCTGTGCCTTCCCCTACTCGCTTCTCATCTTCGTGTACGACGAAGTCAGGAAACTCATCATCAGGCGAAGCCCTGGAGGTAAAGTAGAGGCCTCGTCAGTTTTGGGGGGAGGGTGGGCTGTAGGTCATTGGGCTTTTGTTCTGTTTCCTGTGACGTGCCCCTCCGTGCTCCCCCTGATTGGCTAAGGCCATCGACCAGTGGACTACCGTCACAGACCCATCCCTAGAATTCAATCTCAGAGTCTTCAAACCGATCAAACACAAACCAGATCTGCTGCGGCGGAAACTGTCAGAAATCTAAACCATCTTTCCAGTGAACGCAGTACTCCCCAAAACACTTCAGTAACTACAGTTGAGGTCCCTGGTTGCACTGGGGGACTAGAGCGAGGAAGACTCACCGCAGCCTGTCCCGTCCCCCTTTGCTGCCCACAGGCTGGGTGGAGAAGGAGACCTACTACTAGAGCCCATTCTGCACGCCGCGGAGCGACACGCCACACTCTGCACCCCTCACCCGCCCCCCTCTGTGTACTTCAGTCTTGGGGCTTGGAGCTCCACCCTGGTAGGAAAGCACCGAAGCATGTGGGGGAAGCGAGACGTCCTGGAATGAAGCATGTAGCTATATGGGGGGAGGGGGGAGGGCTGCCTGACAAACATCCGTCTGTGGGAATGACAGCGGGGAAGGTTTTTATGTGCCTTTTTGTTTTTGTAAAAAGGAAATCATGGAAAGACTGAAAGAATACATTTTATATCTGGATTTTTACAAATAAAGATGGCTATTATAATGGAATTTGCCTTGTGCCCTCCTCAGTTTTGTGGCTCAGACGGCCGTGTGGTCCCAGCCGGGGGTCCCTGGGCCAGCAGCCTGGTCAGCATCTCCTGGGAGCTCGTTAGCACGGCAAACCCAGAGCCACTGGGCCAGAAGCTACCAGCGGTCGGTTTTAATAAGCGCTCCAGGTGACTGAGTCCCTAGGAGATTGGCTGCCCACGCTCTTCTGGTTTGAGTGCCTGAGCCCCCCGGCCCCGCTTTGCTGTGGGTTCCCTCTGTGGTGGGCTCTGTCTCCCCCTGTAGCCTTAACACCTGCTGCGTCACAGAAACACACGTCCCAGCAGGACTCTTCAGACGCTCAGTGTAATAGACGGCAGAGGAGGTCCCCTCTCCCCGGCCGCGCCCCGCCCGCTGTCCCTCCGGCCACCACAGCAGCCTCCAGTGTGTCTCCACCAAAGTCAGTCTGTGCAGCAGAAACCTGTGTGTGTCTATGCGGCCTGCCCGTGTGCACATCACACACCGCCACCCTTCCACGTAACTGGTTCCTAATTTAGCATCACATAGCTCCATTTCAGAAGGCAGTGAGGCACCAGAAGGCACTTACGGGCGAGAGAGATGTGTTTACTTCAGGGTCAAGTCCAAGAACACCTGCGGCTTTCAAAGAATGAGTGAGAACAGCCCGTGTGCCACCAGCTCTCCATCCTGAGAGCTGTGAGCCGCCCACAACTCCAGGCTGCCCTGGCCCCAGGCCTGACCTTGGCCCCAAACCGTGACCCTGATCTGCCAGTTGATCCGAGATTGGGGTCGGGTTTTTTTTCCTCTGAAAAGCTGAATTCCTTGCTCATGCCTCTGAGGGATCGTCTGCAGCTCATCAGCGCCGGTCACTTCCAGGCAGACTGGAGGGGGACGGCTAGTTCCCACATGCTGGCCGGCCACTGGCCTATCTGGCTGGGCTATGACTTCTTAGTCTGACCCACTAGTTGATTTTGAGCCCTTCCTCCCAGGATGGTTTCTAGATGTGCAGGCAAGTCCTCTTTGAAGAGCCAGTTCAGCCCAATGGGAGGGAGGGAGGATGAATCTAAAAAACCAGCTAAGACCCCGGGGTCAGAGGGCCAGGAGATGCGCGGTAATCTGGTCCCCGGGGATGCCTCACGCTGCACTGACTCAGCTGTGGTAACGGGAACGAGGCTGCCCTGTGTGCTCGGACTGGCAGAGCCTGGTCGTCAGAGGTTTGCTGTGCACCCCCACCTTCCCTCCCCTGCCTGTTCTCTGGCGCCCCTGGAGAGCTGACCAGTGACCACTGCTGCAGTGAAGGTTACGGGCTTTCCTCACTTAAAGCAGCCTGAGACCGCGGGCTCGGGAGTGGCCCCAGATAGTGTCCCGCAGGCTTCCCAGTCACCTCGAAATAGCTGCAGATTTCCGGGAACACCCCGAGGGAGGGCGGGACATCTTTGCCTTTTTTCTGTTTGACAATGCTTTGAATAAAACGCTCTGTAGCCAAACGCTGGATCTCAGAAACCAGATAAGCACTGGGTACAGCTAGTTCCCAAACCAGGCCGCCTCCTGGGCTGAGCTTCCCAGGCTTTCCAGAAGCAGCCAGAGTGAGAGCACCTTGCTCTCATTTCTGCATCTTCACACACAAACTGCCACTTCGGCCCCCTCTGCAGGCGCTAAAGATGGCTCCGGGCCCGTTACTGAAACAGCTGCTGAGTGTGTGCCCCGCTACTGTCTATTCCTGCAAGTCTGCAGCCGACCCTGACCACCCTCCATAATATGTCCTCCTGACATGACCACGTGCCCGTTTGGCCACCTCAGTAGCTGAGCTCCAGACAGTTATGTCCAAGGTCCTGGCCTCTGCCTAGCCCTCCTTCCTGTCCTGGACAAGCCTGACGAGACTCACCATGACTTCTCTCTAGTCACCTCCCAATCATCCCTCCACCTCTTCCCATCAGCACCCGTCCCCCGGAACTGTCCTCGGGGAAGTGACCACTGACCTCCTCATTAAACCCCGTGGGCACTTCCCGGCCCTTCCTTGGCCTGTGTGCCTCCATCATGCTTCCTGGAACCAGACGCCTTGTGTCTCTGTCACCATCACTTGTCACTATGTCTGCCCGCTCCTTAGCGTTCACCTCCTCCTCACCTGCTCCTGGGCTGTTCGTTCCTCGGGGAGGTCCCCGCACCCCGGCCTCTGCCGGCTGCACACTCTTCCTGGAGTTTCCAACTCATTTCCAACTCTCGACCCGGTCATCATCTCCTGAGTCCAGCCCCAAACATCCAGTCGTCTCCTGGACACTATTTGTTCAGAAAGAGCGCGGCACACTGGAGTCGTAACCGCAATGACAGGCCCGAGTTGAGGTCCCTCAAATGAACATGCTGTAGGCAGTGACATCTGTCACCCCATCAGAATCCTGGAGGTCACGTGAGGCTTTTCTGGCCCCTACTTGCTGTGGCCCCAACAGCCCCTCTGGCCAATCACTGCTGATTCCAGTGTGGGAGCCGAGAGCATGGGCTGTGTCCCACCGCGGGCACAGACTCAGCCTCTTGGTGCTTCATTTACTCTGGAATAAGGATGAGGTCGCAGGGTTGTTAAAGGGATTAAGTCAGATTGCCTGTGACGCAATTAGCACAGTGGCTGGTGCTCAGTAAATCCTGTTCTTTGCCACCACTGCCCTTCGCACCTGGACGGCAGCGACAGCCTCCAGAGCGACCTTCCCTCTGCCTGCCTCTGACCCAGTGGTTCTCGAAGCATTTTCGAGACCAGCATCCCCTGGGAACTCCTGCGCAATGCACGTTCTAATTCAGACCTACTGCGTCAGAAATGGGGTGGGACCCAGCAATCCTTTTAATAAACCTTCCCCGTGATTGATGCCTGTCATGCTCTGAGGCCCCCTGCTCTCCCCCATCCTCCAAGCTCCGCCTGGCTGCCTCTGCACCATCGGTGACTTCACCCGGGACCCCAGCACACAAGTCCATCTCCACTCAGCCATTCAAACGGCTGGGCAGCCCCACTGGGCTACGCACTGCTTCCCCGCCACTCTGCAAGACCCCTCGGCAACCCATTTCCAACCCCACAGCTCAATCGATACGCCCTTCTGGGTACCATCCGGGCCTTCCCTCCTTGGGAAAGGCTCCGTGGGCCCTTGCTCTGGCACACCATGCAGCCTCTGTGGATGGGTGTGCTCCCTGGAATTCCTGAGCACACAGACCAGGCCGTCCCCTCCCCAACACCGGACACAGTCGGTGCTCTTTGAATGAAGAAACGCTTGTTCCCAGACTTCTTCTGTTGCCCCAGCAGCCATATTTAACATCTTGCCCTCACCTTGTGTCCGTTTTTTGAATCAGGGCCAACACGTCACCCCAGGGAAATCTACGCCAGGCTGCTTGCTGGCAGTCTATAAGTTAGGGCTTCTCCCCGTCTCTCAGGCCTTGGAAGTTGGAAATTAGAGTGTATTAAGAATGGGTCACCCATGGCATTAGGATGGAAGTGATGGCAGAAGATGAAGAAGATGAGGAGATGTACAGAAAGACAGACACCGAGAGGGACAGTGGTCCTTGGACCTGCCCGGGCTCCAGAGCTTCTGAACCCCGGCACTGGGCCTCAAATGGTCTCACGGAAAACCCTTCCCCACCCCCACCCCCCAACTACACTGGGATCTAGAAAGTTGATTAGTACTCTATTTATTCATAGGACTCACAATCATAATATTTATCACCCAACTATGTAATTAATATCCATTTTTCCCTGCTAACCTGTAAGCTCCACGAAGTCCGGCAGTCTGTCCTTTTCCATTTTGCCCCCAGGGCCCAGCTCACTACCTCAAAAAGAGAACCGGCAGTTAGTCCAGCGGCAAGTCCTCCCTATGTACAGAGAGCGGTGGGCTCTAGTTAAGATGGTGATGCAGGAAAGTCCTGAACTCACCTCCTCCCACAGACACTGAATCTACAGCTACATATGGGACAATTTCCTCTAGGAAAAACCCTAAGAACTAGCTGAGCAACTCCTACACATCAAGCAAATGAGAAAAACCGAGGCATGTAGGAAAAGCTGAGATGCAATCTTGCCATAAACCCACCCATGGCGCAACCCACCATCGGCTGGGGGGTCCACACATCTCTGAGCTTCCCAAGGAGCGAAGCATTTGAACCCCACATCAGGTATCCCGACTTTTAAGACCTGCCCCTGACAGCTGAGTCCCCAAAGCATCCAGTTTTGCAAACCCGTGGGGCTCAGGCACACAGGACTGGAACAAACTGAGACACGGCTCTCCGTGGGCCACGAGTGCGGACCCACTCACTCGGCAGAGACCCGCAGAGGTGCCCAGACTTTACGAGAAACAGGCGTAGTTGCTTATCCCAGCACATTGGCCTAGGGGACAGGCGCCTCACTGAACACACAGGGGCCTGCCGGGTTGCTCGCTGGGGACAGTGACTGGTGCACACTGTCTCTGTGTCCCCACGCCTCACTCTGCCTCGGGGCTGCCATCTCTGCAGCCCTCCCCCTCTGTTGCTCTAGGTCACCAGTAGCCCCGGAAAGGAGCTTGGATCCTTCCACTGGCCCTGACTCCTAAATTTAGCTGCTGTCCAGGGCACACGTCTGGATTGCCTGGCTCTGGTGGCCGTGGGGCTTATGCTCAAGGGTCCCACAGGACTGGAAGCAAGCGGGGAGTCCTCCCAGGGCTGCTACCCTCAGGGCACCACAAGAGGCAGCGGTCAGAAGAGCCTGGTCTTTCTAAAAAAGAGGCCCGTTTATGAGCTTCTCTTCATCGCGGTGGCCTGAGGGGCAGGCTTCTAATGAAACATATCTACCGGTCTACAGTAATCTTTCCAGAGACTTCCAAAGGCAGAAGGTAGGCACTGTCTTCCCACCCTCCTCTGATATGCTCCAAGTACCAGCATCTCCCAGAGGGGAGATTTACACACATCTGGTGCCCAGGGGACAGACACCCTTGCTGGAGTGCACATGGGACATTCTCCAGAATGGGTCACATGTGAGACCACAAAGCAAGTCTTAGAAAATTGAAGAAGACTGATTATTTCATCCATCTTTTCTGACCACAACGATATGAAACTAGAAATCAAGTACAAGAAGAAAACTAGAAAATTCACAAATATGTGGAGATTAAACAACATACAACCAGTGGGACAAAGGAAAAATCAAAAGAGAAATTAAAAAATACCTTGAGACAAATGAAAACACATACCAAAACTTATGAGATGCAACCAAAGCAGTTCTAAGAGGAAGTTAAAAGCAGTAAATGCCTACATCAAAAAACAAGAAAAATCTCAAATAAACAATATAATTTTAAGGGAACAGCTCAAGGAACTACAAAGAGAACAAATAAAGCCCCAAGTTAGTAGAAGGAATGAAAAGACAAAGATTAAAGCAGAAATAAGTGAAATAGAGACTAAAAAAACAGAAAAGATCAATGAAACGAAGAGCTGGCTCTTTGAAAAGATAAACAAAATTTGCAAATGTTTAGCTAGAGTCATCAAGAAAAACAGAGGCCTCAAACACACGAGAAATGAAAGAGGAAATGTCAAAAGACTGGCACACTGAAAACTGTTAAGACAGTGATGAGAGACGTGGAAGACATGAATAAATGGAAAGATATTCCATGCCCATGGATTGTCTAACATTCCTAATATTGCTAACATTTCCATATGCCCAAAACACTCTACAGATTCAGTGCAATCCCTAGAAATTCCAATAGCATTTTCCACAGAACTAGAACAAAAAATCCTAAAATTTATACAGGGCAAAAAAGACTCTGAATAGCCAAAGCATTCTCGAGAAAGAGAAACAAAGCTGGAGGCAGCAGGCATCCTGACCTCAGACTATATCACAAAGCTATAGTAATCAAAACAGTTTGCTATTGGCAGGAAAACAGACACATAGATCGGTGTAACAAAATAGACCAAGAATACATCCGTGCATATATGGTCAATTAATTTATGACAAAGGAGTCGAAAATATACACTGGGGAAAGGGCAGTCTCTTCAATAAATGGTGTTGGTAAAACTGGACTAGTATACCCAAAACAATGAAACTGAGCAACTATTACATTCTATACATAAAATTAACTCAAAATGCGCCATTGGTCCCTCCCAGGCCCCGCCCCCAGAGGAAACGTCACAAAAAAACGACGCAGGTTACCAGGCACCCGCGAACACCTAAGACTCTGACAGGTGCGCCAAGATAAAAAAGAATGAAAATGGCCAAAACGAAAGATCAGAACAAATTACAACTAATGGACAAAGAGATAGCCAAATTAACAGATGCCCAGTTTAAAACACTGGTAATCAGGATGCTCACAAAACTGGAAGAAAGGTGGACACAAATAGTTGAACAAATGAAGAATACGATAAAGATAATGGAGGAAGATTTACAGGGAACCAATAGGGAAAAAAAGGAAGCTGGGACTCAAACCAATGGGGTGGACCAGAAGGAAGAAAC
>PVJI01012026.1:0-53533 GCA_004026765.1 Micronycteris hirsuta | reverse complement strand
ACATTAGATTACAACCTTTTAAATGCTGTTTATCTTTAGAAATATAATTTAATTTTAATATCTTTTTATAATGTATTTGAAAATTAATTTTTATTAACCCCACATTTTATTTTTATGAAATGTTTTACTTATGGCAGAAATATTATAAAATTGATTCATGGTTGCTGATTTAAATATTAAGGATATTTTATTCATTTTAAATGAAATAATTTTGCATTTTATATGTATATATTTGTACATATATTTGTAAGTTGGCTATATTCATCGGTAAAAAAATAGACTTATGTTCTTAAGGAAAAATGACTTGACTGTTATGATTAGCATTTAAATAAATTACAAAACTGTAATGATATCTAACAGTCATCCAGTTATAACTGTACCCTTGACTTCTGTATGCAGAAATAACCCAGGAAATGGCTCTCATTTCCCCACACTTCTTCAGTTTACTAATTCAGACTGTCTTAGACATGGGAGGGAGCAGCTTCCAAACTGCACTGATGAATTTCACATGTTTAATATAGAAGACATCTTTCTCCTTAAAATATTTAGTATTTTCTATCTGTGGAGGCTTTCATTACTTATCTGAAATTTATTCTACATTTTTAGTGAGCTTTATTTCTTGTCTTTGTTCTCTAGGTTCTCTATAAAACATAATGTGTGCCATGTATAATGAAGCTTCATTTTCAAAAGCTGCTCACAAGAATTAGTCCTATTTCTTTGGGTTGTATGCCATGTATTTTTGTTGGAATTCAAAGGACAGTGATGTGTATGTGGTCAAATTAGAAAAACTAATTTGAAACATAATCCCTAATAAGTTCATTTTATAAGACATTTATTGTTTCATGAATTTTATGTGATTTTGTTTTTTCTGTAGATAAACGTGTGGAAAACTGGCCTCTGATGCACTCTCCATGGCCCACACTTTGTATAAGTACTCTTTATCTGCTGTTCGTGTGGCTGGGCCCAAAGTGGATGAAGGCCCGAGAACCTTTTCAGATGCGCTTGGTGCTCATTGTCTATAATTTTGGGATGGTTTTGCTTAATTTGTTTATCTTCAGAGAGGTAGGTTTACTATAAGAATATGAAAAACCATCATTGTGACATTGTACCCCAATATAACTGTTAGTTACTTTAAAAGTAAATTTTATATTATTGACATTTTTCATTTTGGGATAACAAAAATATAAAACATATATAAGGTATAGGACAAGTGTTTAAAATGGAATTTTGAAGCAGACAGACTGGATTCTTAAAAAACTCTTATGAGCTCTTCTGACATTGGAAGTTATTTAATTTTTCTGAGACTCATTTCCCCATAAAATGGGGAAAATGCCTTCCTCCTAGGGTATCAGAGATAAAAGTGAGATAGTTTTTGCATGGTGTTTACCACATATTAAACACTCAGTAAATAATTACATGTACTTATTTATAATTTGTACTTGGCAGTTTCAGGTTTGTAAGTGATCAAAATATGCAGGTGTAACATATCAATTTCAAATTAACTCCTATTTCACATTGTCGTTGTATTTTGGATTAGAGGTAAAATGAGTTAATTGTTACACAATTAGTGCTACTAATCATTTATACTTTTCTGGGTACCTGCAAATTCTCCATGAAGAGAAATGCTAAAGGCTAGATTGATAAAGCTATTTTTTAAGTTACGAGTGAAAGGAATTTGTTTCCCAGAAAACTTCTCATTAACATTCTGTATGAATGAAGAGAACTGGTCTGGTGATGCCATGAAAATAAATAGTATTCTCCTTAAAATTTTTTTAAATTTAATTTACAACATAGGCTATAGAATCTCAACTTGGTAAAAAAAACTTTAATTTATTTGGTACTTTTACCTAATTTGTTAGATACAAACAACTCTGGATCAGGACTAGAAATCAGTGCAGCTCTTAGATCCAAGTCATGGTTAATCAAAATTTCTCTTAATATTACAAAGTAGATAGAATTGAGTTTTAGTTCAAAAATTATATGCAATTTTTAACTTAGATTTCAATTTTAGAATGAATTACAGAGTAAATTTTAAAAATTCTAACACATTAAATGTTTAATGCATTCAAAATTTTAAGGACAGTACTGCTTTTTAAAATAATTTCAAAGATTACATATTGTATTTAGTGTTTTTAAATGCTTTATCTATTAAAACTTTACTTCAAATATTACTCTTTATTTTTTCAGTTATTCCTGGGATCATATAATGCAGGATATAGCTATATTTGCCAGAGTGTGGATTATTCTGATAATGTTAATGAAGTCAGAGTAAGTATAAATACATTAAAAATTCTCTAAACCAGTCAAAGTGGGTCTAATTTTATAGTCCCCAGTCTGAAAAATACATACTTTTATATAGTGGTAAAAGTGTACTGGGTTGTTTTGAGTCAGTAAAGCTATGCTTTTTTTAAAGTAGATAATTAAAAATCTGTTTTAATACCGCCACTGTCTTGCATTGGGTGGTGTGAGAGTGGCTATGTGTTGGATTACTAGAATGAAGTACTTTTTAAAAAAAAGTTCCATGTTTAGTGTAAAGATATTTTAGATTTTGGTTGTTTTGGTCAAGAATAAAAATGCTTGCAGAGAATCTAATTCTTTGTTAAGAAAGTCTGAGAAAAAAAACAAATGTTTTATAAACTATGCAGTGTTTAATAAGTTAAGTATAGCACAATTTGTATAGTATGGGCTTGGTTTTTATTATATTTGAAAAAAAAACATTAGTAATAGAATATTATCATAATTTACTTTCCAGCCATCTACATTAGCTAAATTAACATTTTACTCATGTGGAAGAAACAATAAATTATCTCATTTTTATTAAGTATTTTTTGAACCTACCCTTTTGTACTGTGGTTTATATTAAAATTATGCATACATAAAACATAAATAAACATGTTATGTTTTATGTTACATGTAATATATGAAGTAATAACATAATATATAGTAGATTCCTTTGAGAAAAACAGCTTTTTTCATTGGGGTTGGATAATGTTACGGTCAGTATTCATCAGGACACGAGATCAAATTGCTTTAGTGTACTTACCATGATACGTCTGTGTCTTCATTGTGCTATCAGACTTTTGTGCTGATGAAGAAGTCACCCCTTTGGTTGTCATACTTGCTTTATTCATTCACTGTATGTGCCCCGATGAACACCAATCACATGCAGATAGTCTGAGACACACTGGGGACACAGGTGAAGGACAGAATGCCAGCCTTTGTGGAGCTGACATTCTAGTGAAGATGGGAAAGGCAAGCAGTAGTCATGTAAACAAAGGATTAATAAGAAAATAAAACCTGTGATGTGACTGAGAGAGAATGGAGTACTTTATTTAGATTTGTTGACTAGGAAAAATTTTTTTTCAGATAACCATATTGTTAGAGAACCTCCTCAGAAGGGGTCTGACTTCCGTGGTCTTGCTTGGTTTGTGGAAGAGGAAAAGGAAAAAGTGTTTAACTTGTTTTCTTTTAGGAGTTTTTTCTATTAGAAAAAATCCTTGGTTGAAACAACATACTAACATTTTTAGGATAAAGATTTAAAAATACTGTTCTGGTGATTGTGACTCCACCCTCCTGGCATGAACAAAAAGTCAATACTTTAAGAAATTAGCTATTGTGAGAACTGTAATCTAGGAGAAGGAAGAACCAGAGATTCCCAACAGACTGCATTTGAAATTTTCCTCCTTCTCTCTTCTTTTTAATATTAGATGTTGTAGAATAAATACTTTACTCAGACACTTGTTTTTGGATTTGTTGTTATGTAACCAAGAAGTATCACTTTTCACTTCAGTCTAGCTCTTCAGAGATACCTGATGCAGTTTACAAATGAAAGATAGTAATGTTTTATTACTATTCATAAATCGTGGCTAATTTAGAAGCCCAGATTGGGGAGGGGGTAAAGACATTATCTCTTACCTTATAGATAAAGTTTACTATGTCAAAATGGTTACCTTATTTTAAACTACTAGCATAATAATGACTATTAAATATTGTGTTGCTGTGAGTAGTTAACTATTTCAAAGCTATTTTCAACCAATTTTATACTTTTCAACAATATTATTACTCAAGCAAGTTTAGTAAACATTCTCAACCTGTAAATACAAGACTTTATTTTCTCTTTGGCCACACTTTATATAATTTTGTTTTTCATAAGAAAACAAACACACAGGAACTTACAACACCCAGTAGGTGCAGGAGTAAGATGAGAAAGGGAACTCTGAACTCTAAAACGCCAAAGCCTGTCTGTGAGGAAATCTGTCAGACCCCCGATGCACAAAGTTTTATTCAGTTATGCACTGCCTTCTTTGTTACGTATGCGTAGGACACATATCCTAGAAAATATTTGACATAAAAAAGTTGAGTTTAGGTTACTATTATAGAACTCTTGTAAAATATTTTAAAATGTATATCCAGAGGTCACCTCTCATTGGAACCTTGGATCCTTAATCTCAGCATGTGCAGTAATCTTTCTGTACCATCTGGTGTCTTAATTAGAGCCCAGGAAAAGAAAAGACTTATTCATGTAAGCGGGATTATTTTTATGACCTAGGAAATATTTGTTGTTTCTTTTTGTTTGTCATTCTGTCATTTTAAAGACTTTACTGGCTAATGCAAACTACTATGGGTAAGGGCTTTGTTGCATGTGTTCAAGTGAGAGAGACAGACATAACAGAGACCAGCTGCTGCCCATAAACATCCTTGTAGGAATATCTGAGGAATATACTTGAACAATTGAAGTACATTCACAAAATAAATACCTCAGTTTCTCTACCAAACTGAAAAACATAGCACTATGAATGTGTTTTCAGCTCTGTAAGTTTGGTGCTACAGGGATCCAGCTAGGTAGCGTGACATTTTTTCTGTGTTGTTGCTACAGAATAGATACATATTTGGACTCTTGACTTTCCCATTTTCTCCCATGGATAGATGACTAGATTTTACACCTACTTAGGCAAAAATGATTTTATGCCTCATACATTTTGTGTAGTGAAAATTATTTAGGATTTACAATGAGTAGAAAACCCTGTAATGGCATGATTCTGGTGTTTGTAACATCCTTTTTCTTTCTTTTTACAGATAGCTGGTGCTCTGTGGTGGTACTTTGTATCTAAAGGAATTGAGTATTTGGACACGGTATTTTTTATCTTAAGGAAGAAA
This sequence comes from Micronycteris hirsuta, assembly GCA_004026765.1. Classification (NCBI taxonomy): domain Eukaryota; kingdom Metazoa; phylum Chordata; class Mammalia; order Chiroptera; family Phyllostomidae; genus Micronycteris; species Micronycteris hirsuta. Next base: position 48,376 of record PVJI01012026.1, on the reverse strand, counting down.
AACAACCAAGTCTCTTTCCTTCATGTGTACCATCACTGTACAATGTTTACATTGTGGTGGATTGGAATTAAGTGGGTTGCAGGGGGGCAAGGTGAGCATTTTCAAAAGCATATCTGTATGCATTGTGTAAATATGTTGGGTGGAAAGTAACAAGAACCTGGGAATTTGAGTTGGTCTATAAATATTTAACTTGTTTTGTGATTATTTCTGTGTTAATTTCATTTTAAAGAAAATAAAGCTTTAGCTTTTTGTTTGTGACTACTTTAACACCTAAAGCCTGGCATAGGTAATTCTAAATGCAAACAATAATATTTTGATGGGGAGCCATTCTAGTGGTTCTGATCCCAAGGATACCAAGATTTATCTTCTCAGTCTGAAGGCTTCGTCTTCAGTCCAAGCCCAGAGCCCACTCCACCTCTAAAATAGGCCTTAAATCAGCCTATTGGTTCTTACTCAAAGGAAATTGTGTATAGACATGTTGATGTTAAAGATTAATATGACTCCATAGTTTGGCTGAGATCTGCCTCCAGCTGTTCAGATACCTGTAGATTGAAGATTATTGAGCTGGAAATAGGCCATTCCGCTCATGGGCACCAATGGTACAAATCATAATAGTCCAGTTCACCTCACTACTTTTCCGCTTAAAATTATTTAGAAGCCTAAGAAGTAAGTACTCTTTTTGTGGATATGTATATTTGCACATGTAAAGGCAGTAATGTGACATTTACAAATTTACTTAAACCATTATACGTACCATGACTTTTTTCCACATTTTTTATTGTAGTTCAAGTACAGTTGTCTCCATTTTCCTCCACCACTCCCCCAAACGCCAGCCGTCCCCACTTCCCCCCTTTTTTCCCCATGAATAATAGAATGAAAAAATAACGTAGGCAATAGTTCTATATTAGGGCCTACTTAAACGACTAGAGTACCCCACTCAAAAGCTCACTACTTTGAAAGTCCTTTGCATTTGAAGAACATCTTTTTAAAAATATATGTTAAAAGCCTGAATCTACATTTTAAAAATATCTAGCATAATCTGAAAGCAAGGCTTTTCCAGTAGTGTTACAACTTTTATTCCTAATCTTTACTCAAGATAAGTGTTAGAAAATAATGTGGACTCATTTATTTCATATCCAAATGGTTTATTGCCTAATAAAATTTTTTGTATCTTATAATACCTTTGCTTTTCTAAAGCATTTTTTGGAGCCCAAATGAATTCCTTCATCCATGTGATTATGTACTCTTACTACGGGTTAACTGCCTTTGGCCCATGGATTCAGAAATATCTTTGGTGGAAACGATACCTGACCATGTTGCAGCTGGTGAGTTAAATGCTTCTAAAGTTTCTTCTGGTGCAATACTGAAAATGTTTGAGTTTACTAATTATAAAGTATTAAGTCATTTTTGACAATTTTCTATTGCAAATTCAACTATCTTTATGCTTCATCTGTGGGATTGAGGCTGCTTGGCCTGTTTATAGACCCCCTGGTTATGGCCTCTTGCTTTTTAAATGTCTATAAAAGATTAGACTAGCTCATGTCTAGGAGAACTATTCTTTAAAAATATCTGTGAAGTGGGCGAATAAAGATCTAAGCATACCACAAAGTACATAGACTCATATATAACTAGAAAAACAATGACATCTTTCTTGGGTGATTTTATTTATTTTTATTTTTTTAAAGATTTTATTTATTTATTTTTAGAGAGAGGGGAAGGGAGGGAGAAAGAGAGGGAGAGAAACCGCAATGTATGGTTGCCTCTCACATGGCCCTCACTGGGGACCTGGCCTGCAACCCAGGCATGTGCCCCGACTGGGAATCGAACCAGGACCTTCTGGTTCCCAGCCCGCGCTCAATCCACTGAGCTACACCAGCCGGGCTTTCTTGGGTGATTTAAAAAAATTTTTACTTAAAATATTATTATTTCTGTTCATTCTGTTTGCTGTTTAATTTTCAGTCCTTGATAACAAACCCCATACATTTATAATATAAAATTTGCAGAAAAGGCAGAGAGTCAAGGAAGGGTAGGGGTAAAGGAAGGGAGCAAAGACCAGAGAACAACTCTTAATTCTCTAACATGAAGTCCTTGAGGAGCAGAGCTAGGCATTTTAAATTGCTAGTCTTTAGAGCAGACAGCCTTTAGCACAAACCCCAGTAGGACTTCATGTAGCATTTGGGTGCTTCAGTGTAACTTTCAGAGCTAGGCACTAGCCCAGTAATCAAACTGGAAATCCAAACCAACCTGGTAGCTATTCTTCAAGCCTTGGATTTTATTATAATTTGCTTTAATCATAGTATGTACACAATTTTATCAGTGGAATCACATTTGGAAATACTATTCATCTCTGCTTTAAGTTGCTAAACAGCTGACTAACCAAACAGGAAACACAACTTTTGGGAATTGCTGGGTGTGAAGGATTGATTTGTAACTAAAATACTACAGGAAGTTTCCTTCAGTTTTTGTGAAAGCTGTGTATACAATTGTGTAATTCATTTCTCTTAGTAATTAGTAAGTGGTGCCCCCCAAATAAAGAGATGACAAAAAATCACATGAACTATTGATACCTGTTTTGTCGGAACCTGCTCCTGACTCTCCTCAAGCAACACTGTCCTCAGTCACACCCACACGCACACACCCTTTTTCGGTGATGCAGATTCTAAGAACCATTGTGAAATCAAAAGTTCTTAAACTCTGGATTTGGCCATGGAAAAGTTTAAAAAGTTTTTAATAAATTTTGGGCTTACCTGAAATAAATTATTTTAATAATATTTATATAATAATACTGTTATTAAATACTATGCTTAAAAGAGAAACCACAATTGTACTTTCCAAATTGGATGTTCATTTTATGGAGGGTAGTATATTTCCAAGCCAAAAGTTCTTTACTTTTGTAGATCAGTCTTGTAAAAACTTAGCACTTGTTAACACCATGAAATTTATAGCTTTTATTTTGAGAACTATTCACTTATTGATAAATTAGAATTTAAACTTATTTCCCTCATCTTAATGAAAAGCATCTTAATTTTGGCTTTTCTCCTTTTAAAAACTCTTCAAGTTGAAAGTGATTCTCTCTTTTCGCATTTATTCTCAACTACCTACTAAATTTTACCAAACTTCTTAGTTTTTAAAGGATAGTGTTTATCCAAACGCCCGTTACCTATCTGTTATTCTGTAAGAAGTTCATTTTTAAAAGTATATATCCCAGCTTGCTGATAATTTTGTGGAAGGAAATCAGTCTCACCCTGACTGGTATGGCTCAGTAAGTTGAGCATTGTCCTGCAAAGCAAAAGATCACTGGTTCGATTCCCAGTCCGGGCACATGCTTGGGTTGTAGGCTGGTCCTGGTTGGGGCACATGCAAGAGGCAACCATCGATGTTTCTCTCACACATATCAGTGTTTCTCTCCCTTTCTTTTTCCTTTCTTACCCCCTCTCTAAAAATAAATAAATAAATAAAATCTTTAAAAAGAAAAGAAAGAAATCAGTCTAAAATGTCGGAGCCACTGATTAGATAATATTACTCAACATTATCCAACAGATAAGATATTCATGGAGTCCAGACAGTGCCAGAGACTCAGGAATCGTCATAGCAACACTGGGTCCTGCCTTTGGAGTTACATGCTAGTGGAAAGATGAGTGATCCAGAAGTCACTAAATGCAAAAGACAATTTCAGACAGCTATAATTCTTATCAAGTTAAAAAAAGAAAGAAAGAAAGAAAGAAAACCCACACAAAACAAAAGCCCTGTGGTTAATGGAATTGAGATGGTCAGTTGGCTGGAGGCACTTTAGTTCCATCATCAGGAAGCCTTGTTGAGGAGATGGCATTTGAGCAGCTACCTGAATGAGAAGGAGCTAGGCGTGCGAGCCAGAGGACTATTAAACTTCGGACAATGTGGCAAAAGTTGGGCCTGTATTAGATACATAGAGGATTCTGAAGTTGTTCACTGTTAACCATGTATTGTTTCTATTTTTCAGGTTCAGTTCTTTGTGACCATTGGGCACACGGCACTGTCTCTCTACACCGATTGCCCCTTCCCAAAGTGGATGCACTGGGCTCTGATTGCCTACGCGATCAGCTTCATATTCCTCTTTCTCAACTTCTACGTTCGGACATACAATGAGCCCAAGAAGTCAAAAACTGGGAAAACAGCTGTGAATGGTATTTCAGCCAATGGTGTGAACAAATCAGAAAAACTGGTGATAGAAAATGGAAAAAAGCAGAAAAATGGAAAAGCAAAAGGAGAGTAAATTGAACTGGGACTTAACTGTTGTTGACAGTGAGGAATTTCCCATTTCTTATAAAATTTCAGGGAAAACAGAAGCAAATGAGGGTTTGGGGTGGGGAGAAAAAGGCAAATGTGCTCCTATGTATTAGTGACCTTTAGATTGAGTAAAGTGTTAAATACCGTACCCTGATGTTTTATTTATGAAGTTTTTATTTTAAACATTTTTTATTAGCTTTGATATTGTCTAGACCAAAGCAATTATTATGTGACTTTGGAGGCTCGCTCTCTGTTCACATGCGTTTGTCTAATGCATGAAGTTTTTCATGTATTTTATATGCAGTCATTCTTCAGTCTGATGATCACAGAAACACAGTCTTTATGAGTTTTTTTGGCTAAATTACTAATTACCTACTGATTAAAATCAGCTACCTTACATTTTTCTGGTCCAAAGCTGGAAATGCAGATACTTTAAAATTTGCACATTTGAATTCATTTGCTGACTGAAATGGTAGAATCTCTCCACCACTAATCTGAAATACCCTTTTGGTTTTAATTAAATTTTAAAACTCTGATGATCTCTGTAGACTTTTAGAGGCTTGATGATGATGGTGTTGGTGAAAAAAAGAATAACAGTACAATCTTGTGTAGCGACCCAAAGGTCGCCATGACTTGTGGCACAAATCACTGTGGGAAACAGTTTTTGCGATTTAAAGGCAGCCTTTCAATACTTCTATCAGAAATATATATTATGCAAATTAAGATTAATGTCTGATTGAAACATGAAACAACTCATGTCTTTATTGGTAACATCATAAAATTGTTACAGAAATGTGCTCTGAGATGACAGTATGTCAATTTTTATCAGACTTTTAATGTTTTGATTTGTGGCTGTTACCAATTTTTCATATGTGGAAATATACCTACCTCTTCTGTTGGAAAGAACATTTAAAATGAAATAAATTTTAATTAAAAAATCAAGGAGTCCTCTAATGTAGATTTTAATATTAACTTTTGAGTTCACTAGTTTTTTTTTTTTTTGCTTTATTAGAAATGGCATACACCAAACTTTTCTGTGAAACTATTCTCTTTCAATGTGTTTAATTTTGGAGTGATATTTTCCTTGTGACAGAGTTGCAAGATCTTATTTATTAACTAGATGAAGTGTAAACCCATTTTGGTGCAATATTCTTGACTCCTTGGTGCTAAAGATCATTAAAATCAGTGCTTGATTGTTATAAGGTGTTAATTGTTAAGACACAGAATGAATAACAGTAAGAGTAGTCAGAACCAGAAAGTTAAATTTGCTATTTACAAATGAAGTATTTCATGTAATATATATGAACAACTGTACAGTGTCTTATTACACAGGTTAAAATGTTAGGGGTGTTGCACAGGCATCATTATGGAAAGAGAAAATGTGACCAATAAAAAAAGCATGAATATTTCTATATATCTCAAGATGTCAAAACCGCATGTGCAGGATGTATGCTGTTTCTGCAGACCAACTATTTCAGAATATTTGTAAACTATAAAATATTTATTGTGCATTAAAATGACACACTTTCCCCCCAAAGGCATGCAGTCATGAGAATTACAGAAACTTTGCAACACATAATAGTTTGGCCTGAGAGGATTCAACACCTGTGTTTTTGCTGCTCAGTGTGTAATGACTAGAGATTTGTAAATCTTTGTGAACATTCTGTACTGGTTCCCCAGAGCCATTCATTCCCTACTACCTGATTTCAGCAAAATAAATATACTACTACTGTGGGGAAAAATGGTATTTTTGTTCATCAGTTTCTTATAGTGTAAATTATCTGCTAGATGCATATTTATTTGATTCAGTTGTTATTCTAATTCTGCTGCCCATTTCTAATGCAGAAAATAAATGAAACTAGAACTTGGGTGTTTTTAATTTTTGGTAAAAATTTATTTTTTATGGTAGCATAGTTTTTTAAAAAATATATAATCTTTATTATATTTTTTCCATTGCCATTTAGTCCCTTTATACTCTCCCTCCCCTTAGTCATCACCGCGCTGTTGTCCACGTCCATGAGACCTTTTTCCTTTTTGCCGAATCTCTCCACACCCTAACCTCCACTCCCTCCTCCACTAGCTGTCACCTGCTCTCCATCTGCGAGTCTGTCTCTGTTTTGCTTGTTAGTTCAGTTTGTTCATTAGATTTCACATATGAGTAAAATCATGTGGTCTTTGTCTTTCTCTGATTGGTTCATTTCACTTAGCATGATGTTCTCCAAGTCCATCCATACTGTTGCAAAGGGTAAAGTTTTCTTTTTTATGGCCAAGTAGAATGCCATTGAGTCAATGTCCCATAGTTGTTTTATCCACTCAGCTACTGGTGGATGCTTGGGCTGCTTCCATATCTTGGCGATTGTAAATAACACTGCAATGAACAGGGGTGCTTATGTTCTTTTGAATTAGTGTTTTCGGTTCCTTCGGCTATATTCCCAGAAGTAGCATCACTGGGTCAAAAGGTAGATCCATTTTTTATTTTTTGGTATTTTGCCATACTGCTTTCCACAGTGGCTGTACCAGCAGTACAAAAGGGTTCCCCTTTCTCCACATCCTCACCAGTACTTGTTCTGTGATTTATTGATGATGGCCATTCTGACAGGTGTGAGATGGTATCTCACTGTGGTTTTTATTTGCATTTCTCTGATGATTAGTGATGTTGAGCAACTTTTCATGTGTCTATTGGCCATCTGTATGTCCTCTTGGGGGAAGTGTCTATTTAGGTCCTTTGCCCACTTTTTACTTGGGTTGTTTGTTTTTTTGGTGTTGAGTTTTGTAAGCGCTTTATAAATTTTGGATATTAACCCCTTATCAGATGTATTAGCGACTATGTGCTTCCATTAGCATAATTTTAATTTAAAAATGTGTTGCCTTTGGAAGAGCTTTTGGATCCAGACACAAAAACCTATTTTCTTCTAAATCATTTTTACATTTGTCATTTTAAATGTAAGCTTTAACATTTTATAATTCTGTGCTTTTTTCCTGTGCCAAAAATAAAGTAGGGGATCTTTTGCATTTTTATGTTTAAATCATTCAGTTCTTGCTATACCTTAAGATTCTTTATCATAGATGATTTTAAGATGTGATAAATGTAACCTTTTCTAGTAGCTTGCAGAATATCTCTACCATCACTCTTAAGTTGAATGCCTCATACCTAAAAATCAGTGGAGGATTGCATCTGCTTTTTGGTAAAACTTTGTTACTAACTACAGAAATGTTTTCTTACATAGAAAGCAGGGGTTTTGTTAAATATTTGCAACGAGTAGAAATACCTGAGGCATGTAACAGTGCATTTTCCAGTAGAGTTGTTGACTGTTTTTGTCTTTTCTGTGTTACTCTTAACTCTTTTGCTGATGGACACTGACTGATGACTCACTTTAGAATTAGCATTATTAATTTAGTCATTCTCTTTTTCTCTCCATACACTGTCTAGGCTGTCTACACTGTCTAGGCTTTCAAAAATATTTTCATGTGAATTATTTACATTTTAGAATCTTGCCATGTTTTGTAGTTTATTGGGAATATTTTAATTTACAGATTTGTTTCATATATACAACTCTGTTACCTTATAAATAAGAAAGAACCTAGAAGTGGAAGTGATTTTTGCTGTCTTAACCATTTGATAATATAATAATTTAGGCATTAGGTAGTAACTATTGGCACTGAACTTTTGAATCTCACCTTCATTAAAATGCAACATCAAGCTGAGCTGTTCACACTCTCAGCTCTTTCCTCATCATAGCCTTAATCCCAACCAGCTGCATTCCTTGCTGTCCTTATTGAGAGTCAGATATATGAGATGTAAAGTGGATGCTCAGTACAGACATGGGGCACTTAGACTTAGGATCTAAATAGTACAGCCATTTTTAAAAAGATGGGGTCTTGAAATTATTGGGTATTTCCCAATTTAAATACAAGACTGTGAATTAAAAGAATATTTTGTCAGTCCGTATGCATAGTATGTATACTCTGTCAGTCCCCAGGTATCCCTGAATCCATTTTTTGCAATTTTAGAGAAGCCAGTTAGAGTGCTCTTTTTCTTGCTTTTAATTTTTTTCTTTGAATTTGTCATGGGGAGAAAGGAAGACATCCAGTTGAAATTTCATCTTTGTCATCCCTGGTGCATTGTATTTAAAATGAGTTTCTCCTCCCTGTGAGGAAGCTATCTTAAGAACCAGTCTTTCAAGAATAGTGATTACCTAGCTATTTGGTAATGAGAGGGTGGGTAGATTAGGAGTCTTGCACGGTAGGTAGCATTATGTTAGTGACAGTCACACCTCACCTTTGAATGTGGCTTGTGTTCTCATTAATAAATACAACATTTACATTTTTAATTATTTTATTATATTATTTTTATATTATATTTTACTGTTTATGCTATTACTGTTGTTCTAAATTTTTCCTCCTTGGGTCCCCTCCAACCAGCTCATCCCCCCAACGCCCTCAGGCAATCCCCACACCGTCGTCCGTGTCCATGTCCATGGGTCATGCAGATACGTTCTTTGGCTACTCGATTTCCTATGCTGTACTTTATATCCCCATGGCTACTCTATATCAACCAGTTGTACTTCTTAATCCCTTCACCTTTTTCACCTATCCTCCTGAGCCCCCTCCCATCTGGCAACCATCAAAAAGTTTTCTGTATTTATGAGTAGGTTTCTTGCTCTTTTTCTTCTCTTCCAGCATCCCTATGATGTGAATGTTCGTACGCTTGAAGTTGTCCCAGAGGCTCCTTTTGCTATCCTCATTTTTTTGGCTTCTTTTTCTACTTGCTGTTCTGAATGGTTGGTTTTTTTGCTTCCTTATATTCTAAATCGCTGATTCGATTCTTAGCTTCATCCACTCTACTGTTGGCTCCCTGTAAATTGTTCTTTATTTCAATTAGTGTATCCTTTGTTTATGACTGGGTCTTTTTATGCTGTTGAGGTCCTCATAAGTTCTTTGAGTATCCTTATAATCAGTATTCTGAACTCTGCGTCTGATAGATCGTTTTTCTCCATTTTGTTTAGTTCTTTTCTGGTGCTTTATTCTGTTCTTTCATTTGGGCCGTGTTTCCTTGTCTCCTCATTTTGGCAGCCTCCCTTGTCTCCATTTTGGTGTTTGTTTCTATGTATTAGGTAGAGCGACTATATCATCCAGGCTCGATAGAGTAGCCTAATATAGTAGGTATTCCGTGGGGTCCAGTGACACAGCCTCCCCTATTACCCAAGCTGGGTATTCAAGGTGTGCCAACTGTGTAGACTGTATACACTTTCCTGTTGTAATTGAGTCCCAATTTCTGTTAGCATGTCCACGGTCAGCCACCGCCTGTGTTCTGTCCAGGGTCACACAGCATTAGCTACAAAGCAATCTGCAGATGGCTACTACTTGTGCTGGCCCTTGGAGGTGCCCAGGAGCAATCAAGCTGTGAATCTAGGCTGGCTGCTGCTAGTACCAGGACTGGAGCAACTTAATGAGAGTATGGGGCTCACTGAAGCCAGATGCTAATTGTTCGAGAGAATTTAGGAAAATCTGCAGCATGAGCCAAGATAAGCCATTCATATGGAAAAGCCACTGAAAACAGTTTGGGTGACCCTGCAAGTTGGGTGGGGCAGGGCCTCAGGGAAACACCAGGGTGGGGTAAACAGTGTGAACCAGGTTGATAAAGTCTCAGATATGGCGCCTGCCTGCTGGCTCTGTGGCTCTGAGTGGGGAAGGCTCAGGAAGGAACACTGGCCTCTACCAGCATTTCTGTCTGGGAGAAAGCTGTGCCCAGTTCCCACCAGATGCCAGACAATTCAGTTCCTCCCTGTATGTCTCTGATGACTTTCAATCTGCTGCCCCAGTGCTGGAGCTCAGAGGAAGTGAGCCCAAGTGAGTCTGTGCATGATCCTTTAAGAGGAACTGCCTGGGACTCTAGCAGTTTGTCTTCCACAGCCTCAATCACTACAGGTTTTTATGGCCAGAAGTTACGGAGACTTATGTTCCAGGCACTGGAACCCTGGGCTGGGGGCCTGGAGTGGGGCCGGGACTCCTCGTTCCTGTGGTTTCCCCCCTGATTTTTACCTGCCGCACATGGGTGTATGACCAGCCTGTTTCGTGTCTCTGCCCCTCTTACCAGTCTTGTTGTGGTTTCTCCTTTAATTCTGTAGTTGTAAGACTTCTATTCAGCTCAATTTCTGATGGTTCTGAATGATGGTGGTTCTTAGTTTAGTTGTAATTTTGATGTGGTTGTGCAAGGAGGCAAGCTGTGCTTGCCTATGCTGCCATCTTGACTGGAGGCCTCACAACATTTACATTTAACAAGCATGTTATATAGTTAGGGTTTATAAGCTCTACATATAGTTGGATTTCAAATATTTTCTCAGTTCAGTTACCATAGTGAACATTTAATGAAGATGTTATATGGTCACAAAACAACTGCTCAAAAAACTATATTTATTCAACAACATATAAGTGTTCTCATTGTGCTCAAATTATTACTATCATTATTACATACTCGTAACAGTGGTATCTGGTTTTTTAGAAAGAAAAAGAGTATGAGTGTTTGTGAGGCAAAAGAGCAGCCAGATGAATTTGGGGGACAAATTTCTAACTTAACATTGGAGTTGAGTTTTGGAGTTCACATCCTGGAGTCTACCCTAAATATTAACTACTTCAGAAAACCATCTTTAGGTTGGTGTGCTAGGTATTTATTAGCTCTACAAATCCATTCCTATTCCCTTGATACATTCCCTGTCCTTCCCTCCCTGGTATTACAGCATCTGGAGGACTAAAAATTACATTTCTCGGATTCCTTCACAAATTTAGGTTCTGTCAGTGTGGGGCACTTAGGAAATTGTTGGTAGGCAGAAGGGAGGTAGATGCCATTCTTCTATAGTGATGTAATTATATAAATGGGCTTCTTACATATGTGTGTTGGCAACAGCTGAACTACGTGTTCCACCATCTCGGCACCAACTCTGTGAATGTAGGCAGTGGTATTTGTGGTTGTATGAATTGGAAGTCAAAGACTAGGGGTGCTTCTGAATTTCATTCCTCCAAATTATCATAATCTTATAAGCATCTAATTCTTTGCATCAAAGCTCGCTCTTCCTGAAATACCTTGAGTGGTATCTGTTTCATACAGTGAACCTAACCTATTCAGCACCAAAATTTGATCAGGAAATAGACTTCTAAAAGTAATAATGTGGAATTGGCTACGTGATCTAGTTGAGTGGTAATTTCATGACCAGTGGGAAATAGGAAACTTTTCAATGAAGCAAATAGTTGAATTTTCACTTACAATTACCTAGAATGAGATACAGTAGTCTCCCCCTTATGGTGGGGGATATGGTCCAAGATCCCCCATAAATGTCTGAAACTAAGGATAGTACTGAACCCTATTGTACGTACCCTGTTTTTTCTATACATACAGACCTATGAAAAAGTTTGATTTATAAATTAGGCACAATAAGATTTAACAACAGTAGCTAATAAAATAGAAAAATTATAAGAATGTACTTTTTAACTATAAAATTTAAGTTATGGGAATGTTTCTCTCCACTCCCCCCACCCCCAGTAATTTTTTATATTTGGCAGTCCAACCTTATTCCTGAATCTCTGTAACCGTTCCTTACTAACAATCTGGCAATAAATGGCTTGGCATCACTTGTTTCAGGGGATGCCTTGCTGAATCTTCCTGTAAGCTCAATGCATTCTTGCTCAACACTTTGTCATCAGTAGAAACACATTTTCTGTTCATGCCTTTTCCATCTTAAGCACTTACCATGAACTGTGGCTGTAACTTTTGCAGTTTGAGGTGCTATAGCAAAATTAGCGCAAATTTCTTTTTCTTTCTTCACAATTTCACCAATAGAAGATTCATTCTTACCACAGATTTTCACAATCTCAGCATGATTTTTTTTTAAGTCAAGAACTTTCACCCTTTTACTTAAAGGAAGCACTATGTGGCTTCTCTGTATCATATTTGAATTGCCAACATCACTACTCTTGCGTTTTGGGGTCATTATTTAAAACAAAAACAACAGGTCCAACGCAGTTGATTATCTTACAGTTTTGTATGTCCAAAGTCTAAAGTGAGTGGGGCTACAGGGCTGCATTCCTTCTGGAGACTCTAGGGGGTGAGTCTGTTTTCTTGCTTTTTTTAGCAGCTAGAGGCTGCCTACATTATTGAGTAAAATAAAGGTTACTTGAACACAAGCACCGAGACACCATGGCAGTCCGTCTGACAACTGGGAAGTGCTACTAGGTGACTGAAGGGTAGCGTGCAGTGTGGACTGTGGGGACACTGGGCAAAGGGATGATTCACGTCCGGGGAGGGAAGGAGTGAGACAGTGAAAGATTTCATCATGCTGCTCACAATGGTGAGCAATTTAAAATTTATGAATTGTTTCTGATATTTTTCATTTAATATTTTTAGATCATGGTTGAGAGGGGTAATACACCACTGAAAGTGAAAGCATGTATAAGAGGGGACCACTGCAGCTCTTGGCACTAAAGCCTTTGACAGACCAAGTGGCCGCTGCACTCTGATGTGGTGGGAATAAGGAATATGTGCAAAGACTTGAGTGAGATGGGCCATTACTGATTGCCCTGCAGAGCTTACAGAAATAAAATTAGCTCATGTTTGAAATTCGTGGCTACCCTATTATATCTCGTAGCTCCAGATCTGAAATGTTTGAAAACAAGATCCAAAGTTTGATTTAAAGGGGGTTGGAAAATTACAACTTAAGTTCACAGCCTCAATAGTTTCGTAAGTGAAAGTTGTGGCAGTCATTGGGAAAGGATGGGACCCAAAGAATTGAAATGGGGACATCTGGGCAGACTTGGATGAATCTGAGAACCTAAGTCTCCAAATACCATTGAAAATCTCTTGGCCAGGGACATTAATGTCTCAGATGACATTAATTCTTTGCTGCTTGAGGTCCTGTAATGACTTCAATCAAGGAAGTACTGATCTTCCTTACACCTGCTTTCTACTCTTACCATGTCATCAGATCTGTAAGGAGAATTAGATCAATCACAGCATACCCAGGGGGACAAGTACACAATCTACCCTGGGAGGAGATATCTTAGAATTATAGAATTTGGCTAATTCCCCCATATAGAAATGTGTAGGAATAGAGTCTAAGAGGGTTAAACAAAGCAGAAAGAAACCAATCTTTATATTGGACTAAAAATATTGGTGCACTTACCAGAAACTTAATTTGAGGACATATCTCAACAGTAAGGAGATGCTTAAATGATTTGTCAGTTGCTTAACTAAAACCTGGAATCATTGGTAACTTATATTAAATTAAGATATATGTTAGAAATTCATTGCAATAATGTGGAGGGGGAAATCCAAAAGCTTAGGGAATTAGCAATGTTGGAGACAATTTATCACGTGCAACTCACTTGCTCGCCTCTTCACTGCGTATGAGAAATATATTGGTAATTTGTCCTTGAAAAACTCTGTGGTGGATATTTTCTGTAGGCTGGGGAGTCCAGAGTGATTTTCCTCTACCCTCTTACGTTTTAACTTGAGACCTGTAAATTAAACTGACAAAAGACAGACTAGCAGGAAAAAAGATTATAACCTTTTAAAATTTTTTAATATTAAAAAATTAAATATGTTATATTTAGCATGCATAGGAGCTTCATGGAAAATAACATGAAAAACCCAAAGAAGTGGGTAGACTCAGGGGTTTATATACCATTTTAACAAAAGGCAATAAATTATAGAGGAGTAACTGGACAAAGGAAAGCACCTGGGCTTCTGGGGCTGATAAACTGTGACTAGGAAGCCTTTGGGTGAAACTAATGGTAGATAAGGTTTTTTCACAGGTTTGTTCATGCAGACTCATTTCAGTGCCATGTCCGTTTCCGGCACTTCTCCTCTTCCTGATCCAGGAGAAGGGAAGAGCTTCACAAGGGAGATTTGTGCCCTGCTGTTAGGCAGGTAGATAGAGGGCAGAGGGCTCTTCCTGTGTCTCCTTTTTCTCAGTTGCCTTCAACTCAAAATAATTGCTATGTCAAAGTGGCATATTTTCGTGTGACACATTCTGATTCCCTTCAAGAATGATGAGGGAGGAAGGGCGCGGTCTCTGAAATGGGTTCCCTGACCTCAGTAATAGAGATGGTATGATAGATTGCCAGAGGCCAAATGGCAGTGCTTAAATGCCAGGGACAAAGTGGACGTGGTTACAGTAATGAGCAGCAGAGTCAGAGTGCTTATTAGAATAGCTTAGTCCATAAGAATTTTTGGTGGTGCCTAGTTTATTATGATGTCCCTAGGACCGAAATAGATATGCTACCTACTGAAGTCCCACCTATCTGTATATCTGACTCCAAAGTTAATGAATACAGGCCTGGCTTGAGTCACCCAATAGGGAGACACTATCTCTCGCCAATTTCTATAGCTGAATCAGTTTATAGACCAGAGCTCCTTAAATAAGGGAATGTTGGATTCCCTTGAGGAAATTCCCTGTGACAATGTCACAAAGATATACTATGAGTTCTCTTCCTGCTTTTACCAAAAGGGAAGGGAAATAAGCAAACTTTGCGGGGATTACTGAGACACTGATCTGAGGCTGACCATTAGGCACCCAAATCACTCTTGTGGTTACTTTCAAAGTGGGTGCTTAGGGAGGCCAGATGATAAATGCAGTTTTGGCTAGAGTCCATCGCACAGTGGGCCCAGTGGGTCCCCGAACCCACCCTCTCCAATTCGGGAGTGAAGAGTTGGATTAGACATACTCAGCCTCCACAGTGGTTCCTTATCTCATGAAATGAGGGCTAGTGCGGTATGAAGGCCCCAGTCAAAACTCCTAGAATATCCCCTCCTTGAAACAGTAGACCAAGAGTAATAGCACATTTCTGGGTGAATGTCAGAGGTTCATGCCAGCATGAAAGGCATGAAAGATTCAGGGGTGATGATTTTCCATCATATACCCATTTCCCTCTGCTGTTTGACCTGAGCAGAAATTGGAGAGTCTTGGAAGATGACAATGGATTATCCTTTACTTACTCATGGAACTCCAGGTTTAAGGGCTGTTCCAGATGTCAATTAACTAAAATGAGTCAACATAATTTTGGCGTCTAATACTCAGCTCTCAATCTGTTAAACTTTTTTTTTTCTCCTTTACAATAAAGAGATTACAGAAGTAGTTTCTTTTACCTGTATGTCTTCACAGTCTTATTTCAGGACAGTGCCAATTATCCAGTATTCTGTAATAATCTAGGAAGCTTATTTGCCTCATTGTGCTGTAAAACATTGTTTTGGTTCATCATACCGATTGGATGTGGTGAGTAGGAGGTAGCAACAAGTACCATAAGATCCCTTGGTAAGGAACAATGTGTGCCAAACAGTAGGAGGGAAAAAAATGATATAAATTTCAGCCCTGGCTAGTGTGGCTCAGTGGATTGAGTGCTGACCTGCAAACCAAAGGGCTGCTGGTTCAATTCCCAGTCAGGGCACATGCCTGGGTTGCGGGCCAGGTGCTCAATTGGGGGTGTGCATGAGGCAACCACACATTAATGTATTGCTCCCTCTCTCCTCTTCCCCTGTCTCTAAAAATAAAAATAAATTTAAAAAAATGATGTAAATTTCAGAGCTGTGACATGAATAAAATTTTTGGCTGTCCAGTGGTCTGTAGCAGGTTGAGTTTTTTTTTTTCTCTTTTTTGAAAGACAATTGCTACGCTTCGTCACCCATCACTATTAAAGAGGTGAATGGTAAGTCTCACTGAACTTTTGAAACAACATATATTCACTTGAGGCAGTTTCTCTGACCCACTTATCAAGTAAACCCATAAGGCTGCCAGGTTTGAAGGGGGCCAGAGGAAGAGAAGGCTTTGTTACTACTATGGACTGCATGCAAATTACTCTGTGACTTGAACCTTAATATCCAACAGATAAAATGGTGCTAGAAGTATCTGGCAGAAAGCAGTTCTATAGGGACCTCTAGAAAGCCTTTATTCAGAATTACAGAGCAGTCCTCTAGGATTTTAGGGCAAAACCATGGTCTATTCTCCAAATAACTATTCTTTTAAGAAACAGATTCTGGATTGCTTCTGGACCAAGGCAGAAATTTGTGTTCTGGCCGTGGAATGTCACATGATTGTCAGCTGAGCTGCCTGTCATGGGCTGGGTGTTATCTGATCTCTATGTCATAAACTAGGGTGCACACAGCAGCGCTCTTTCACCGAGTGGCAGATTATGAAGGCACAGGCCAGAGGCACGAGCAGTGCCTGAGACCCCTGTTTCCTCACATCTGCTGCATTGCCGCTTCTCCCTCAGCCCACATAGCTAACCTCTTGGAAGTTCCTATGAATTGTTGGCTGGTTATGTTTGTGTGCCTCTGATCATTTTCACCCTGTCTGGTGCCCTAGGATACTGACCCATTTGGGTACTGCATTACCTTGGCTTCCCAGCCAGCTGGCTTCCAGTTGGGTTTGGTCAATAGCAGATCAGCAGGTGAATGGATAGAGTGGGTGGGACGTCTCTGCCATGCTCTGTCACTACTTTGGTGTTGCAGCTCTGAACCTAGCTACCCCCTCCACAGCCCCAGCCCCAGCTGGGAAGCCTCTTATCCATAGTCTCAATTCTCATTGAACTCCAGGAACACTGTTTTCTTCTCTTATATCTTCACTTCTAGGGATGATAATAGCATCACACTCTTGCTAGTGTCTGGATACCTCACCATCCTCTGTTCCTTTAACCTTACCTAAATCTATATAAGCAATCTATTAAAAGCTCTTCATTCAAACCATCTGGAATACATTTTTAATTTATGCTGGAACCCTGATTGAGAAACTGAAAGAAAGTAATTGAGTCTGGTTTACAAACTATTTCACATAATATGCAAACACAAGCTAGAAATGGACTGCGGCAGCATTATGGCTTCCCTTAGGAGTAGGCCTGAAAGCTGTGTGGAAGGAAAATCCTCCCAATGAAAGGACTTTGGGCAGTACATCCAATTGCCCACTTTTCTTGGGAGTTGATTATGGTTTGGCCAGATGTTCAAGGACTTGGAAGGAGTAAAACTGAGAATTGGTGACAAAAGGTTCTGAGAATCTCTGGATGTGACATTATTTATATGCCAGGTAAGTGCTTACCAAAGGCACCCACTGTAGAAGAAGCTTTCATAAACAGAGAGGGTGACCCATTTTGTGGATGTTAATTAGCCTGTTTTCCTAGTCAGTGCATGTTTACTCATGGGTTCATAAACAAAATGAGCGAGATGGAATGTAATGGACTGACCGGTGGCCCCAGAGATGTAAGAGCTTCTTTCTCACATCGATGTTTCTCTCTCTCTCTCACCTTCTCTCCCTTTCTCTTTTTGGGTGAAGATTAAAAAAATTAAGTTAACCATACTATTTATGGTTTCATGACTAGTTGCAGGAACAAGATCTGAGATAGTTTTGCATGTGTTTCTTGCATTATATTTATATTTGCGTAACAATGAAAAATGTCCCCTATTTCCATTCCCATTTGATATAAAGCATATTAATGGTGGTGAAATTTATCATTTATTCTTAAATTTAAAGACTATCAAGGTGAAATTATAACTGAACTAGAAGATAAATGAACAATATCACTACAGGCAATGAATAGACTTTGTATCTTCTCTTTTAGGGGAGAATGAGCTTGTTTTTGTTTATATGAAGGACAATTGTATTATGCAAGATTAGGAGCAAGCTGGGGTTTTTTTTAGGATTTTATTTATTTATTTTTAAAGAGAGGGTAAGGGAGAGAGAAAAAGAAGGAGAGAAACAGCAATGTGTGAGAGAGACATCAATTGGTTGCCTCTTGGAGGCCCCCAACTGGGGCCCTGGCCAGCAACCCAGGCATGTGCCCCACTGGGAATTGAACCAGTGACCTTTCGTTTTGCAGGCCGGCACTCAGTCCACTGAGCCACACCAGCCAAGGGTATGGAGCATGCTGTTTTTACGCTGGTTTGTTTTGAAGTTAAATATGGGCAGAAGATTATGGATGCTGGGTAGCTAACACAGCAGATTGTGCCTGACATTGTCTGTCGGCCCGTGGTATCCATTCTCACCCCTTTCGTATCCCCTCTCCCGTGTCACATACCGCATGGGTTGGAGTGCTAAAAGTCGCATTTCCAGACTTCCTTGAGGCTAGAGTCCTGTATCTGGTTTGTACTATACCCATGACATATACAGGAGTGACTGAGTTTTTTGGAGGGAGAAGGCAGCCCACACAGCTCTGGTGGACTTAGCATTGATAGCAGCTGCATCCCATGTCCTATCATCTATCATCAGCTTCCTTGGTGCGGAGCCGCTGTGATGACACCGATGGTGGTAGCAGTGGCTGACGCGTTTTCCTGACCTCTGAATCTCAGTCGCAGTGCTGGTTTCTTGGATTAAAAAATGTAGTGGTGGCCCCCTGATGCCTGTTCCTCCAGGCTTATGCCTTCATGTAATTAAAAAAAAAAAAATCTCTCTTTGAAAACACTAATTGCTGTTTCTTGCATGGAACCCTGAATAGTACAGATGAATATTAAGAAAATTCACATGCACCTAAATTAAGTACAATATGATATAAAATATGGTATTCTAAGAATGCAACAGCAATAAAATTTTATATGGAACCAGCATTTTAAAATGGTCATTCTTATCTTTGATACGCCTTTTTCCCTTCCTGTGCCCAAACATTTTTCTAACTAAATACTGAATAAATATCTTTCTATATTTGAAGGGGTATCAAATAATTGGCCCAACTTGGGCCAATTTGCCCAACTTGGGCACCCACATGTCTCAGCACAGCCCTGATTCATAGACTTCTTGTGCCTTATTTTGGGAGTTTCCTTAAGAATCAAAGACAAGGTCTTGGATGCAGATAGTTTGAGAATTAATTCCAAGAAGTTGGAGTTAAAGTCTGAGGAGAGTAAGACAGGGAACAGGGAAAACCAATAAAGGGTGTTTTTAGCTTGGTTGGTTAGTTAACACGGGGAGCAACTGCAATACAGAGTGGGGCAAAAGTAGGTTCACAGTTGTTCGTATGGAAAATAACACAATAATTAACAAATAATAACACAAGAGTAAACTCTTTGTTTTACATACTCACACCTGTAAACCTACTTCTACCCCACCCCCTTGTACAATTCTGTTGGGAAGGCTCTGAGAAATCATAAAGAAATCTTAGAATTTTCTATCTGGAGGATAGAAGACGGAGGCATCCATCTATCTCTAGATTGCTCTCTCTCATTAGTTACCCTGGGGAATATTAATTTCATCTGCACCTTCCCCTTGACCTCTGGGATGTGCCTGTTCTCAGGCTAAGCAGCTCGGAGACAGAAGGCAAAGAGAAGCAGCAGAAATGCATTTGGAATGGGACACTGCCCGGCTTTACGGGCTGTCCCTTAGAGCACTGAAATGACAGTAAGCTGAGGGAATGTCCTTCTGAGCACAAACGCTTCTTCATTTGACTTGACTCTTAAGAACCTTCCTTTTAAAAAAAATCACTCTCACTCTCTGTTTTTGATATAATCTCTAGTATGTAACCTGTTTTAAAATATTCTCTAGGCACAGAATGTGCTGTGAAGTCCACAGTATTTTTTTTAAAGAGTCATGCAAGTGGTGTTATGATTAACTGGTTGCTTAGAGAATTTTTGTAACGCTAATTGACTTTCAACCTTTTTCATCTCATGGCACACATAAGCTAATTACTAAAATTCTGTAGCACACCAAAATATATAATTTTTTTGCCAATCTGACAAAAATACAAGTATAATTTTGACTCATACACACTGCATTACTATTGTTGTGTTGGTTGTTGTCATTTTTTATTGGACAGTCTAAGGAAAAAGAGGGCAGTGCTCCTGACTGAGTAGTAAGGTATTGAATGTTTTAAAAATTCTTGCAGCACACTGGTTGAAAATCGCTGCTCTAATTCGTTGCTTATCCAGAGTGGTACTCTGATAGGACTGAATTCTTAAAATTTCTAGGATATAAATGTACACATATAAACATTTAAAAAGTATACAGTATTTTGTAATGGAAATCAACAGTCCCTCACTCCATTCCTCTCCAGCCTCATTTCTGTTCCCCAGAAGCAACCATTTTAACTGTTTCCAGTTTGATTTCTTCTGGTAGTCTTTCATTTGTAGCTCTAAATATTTTCTATCTTCTGGTAGTCTCTTAGTCATATTTATAAATAATAAATATGTTTCCTATTGTTTTTAGATGTGCCTGCTGGAGGCATTGAGTTTCTAGTACCATAGATGAGGACACCGCTCAGTTACACTGCACCCATCTTGCTTAACTCTAAATGATACACTTGTGCCTCTACATCTTTTTCCATGACTTAAAGAAAGTGTCTTTTGATGCCACGCTTTGTAAGATGTAAATACAAGTGCCCCTATATTTTCCTTTCTCTCCATTTCTCCTTTCAATCTGTACTCTATGTCTATATTTTTAATTTTACACTGTCAATAGTGATACTATTTACATTCCATTATGTTATCATAATTGTCTTCTATGTTTTGTCCTGAGGATTATTGTAAAAGTTGAAAAATCAATGAAAGGCATTTACATTATTTTGAATATGTAAATTATGTGATCTTCGGAACCAAGTACTGTGTCTTTTTTCTCTTTTTTAAAGAAGGGGCAAGTTCCAGGGGTTTTCATTTTTTACTAACGGGACACAAAACTGGCAGAAGTCCCCAAGGAGATGACGGCCAAGTCTCACTGCTCTTTGTCCTGTGGTCCTTCATTTCTCCGCACTTACTGTCTCAGATCTTAGACACCTACTTAGATCACAACTGCAATCCACGGTGAATAAATATGTGGATTACCTTTTAACACTCCAGCCCCATGTTCTTTTAAATAGGAAAATGTGCTAAATGTCTGTAGTTTAATTGGCCATAGTTGTCCCACCCATGGTTTTACCAACGGTCTGTGACTTGATGTTCTGAGAGCCTCTCTTGAATCCCAGCTCTGTCTGCTAGAGAAATCCTGCTGATATAGCTCATAGTCTCCAAAAGGTGAGGATGGTAACTGGGCTGAAGGCAGCTTGGAAGGATGTTCAGCAAAGTGAGGACCACTGGGAAACTGTGCAGAGGCAAATCTTGTCAAAAAGATGCCAGCTCCTTCAATTAAAGTTGGAAGAATGCCACCCAGTGGCTGCCCCAACCCTTGCCACTGGTCCTTTGCAGCCAGGACAGCTCTTGTTAAGGCTCCACTTGTGATAAAGTTCCAGGGGTCCTCCTTCCCTCCGACATGACCCATACTGCAGCCAATCATGGAAGACAGACCTTCCCAGACTGCAAAGCTAACTCCCAACTCCGGAGCCCCGGTTTTAATTGCTGTCAAATTCCCTCGTAGTCTGTGGTTTACTCCCACTGGAGAATTGTGAAAACCTTGGATTGCTTAAAAGACGCCACCACCTATGGACCCACTGCAGTTGCCCACAAACTTCCAGAGGCAGGGCTCCCTGGGCACCCTTCCCTCCTGACTCCAGAGGGCCAGCGCGGCCTGGCCAGCCCCGAGTGCTGCACCTTGATCACATTTCCCTTTTTGTGTAGCTTTTTATTTTTCTTATAAGTTTGGATTACCTTTTGTTTTGTTTTTTAATTTTCTCTCTGTTGTTCAGTGTCTCAAGTATGCTATGAAATCTATAAATCTCCTTTGTCCCTAAATATCACATTTGGGGGTACACAAAATGTGTTGCTCTCTAGACCTTTTGCACAGCTATTATTCTAGTAATCCCCTTCATTGTTCATAGGGATTGAAACTGCTGCTTCTTGGGTCAATATCTTCCTCTTCCTTGGTTCATTCTCTCATTTTTCTGAATTATATCAAGTTACATTGATATATTTTCTGAGTACTTACATTACTCAGATTGTCTGCCCATGTGCTTAATAATTTGGCAAAGAGCAGAATTCTACATTGAATATCAATATTTTTTCCTTAGAGACTTTGGGAGAAAATATCCATTGTCTTTACATGACTAATAGTTGTTTGAGAAAAATTGAATTTCAGTCAGAATTTTATTTCTGTGTTAGTGATCAGTTTTCCCTTGTCTGACAGCATTTCTTTATTCTTAGGGTTCTGAAATTTCACAATATGTCTAGGTACAGTTATTTTTTTTATGTATTCTATACATCTGAAAATCTCTGTTATTTTAAAAATATCTTTTATTTCAGTGAAGGAAAATTCTCTTCTATCTTTCCCTACAATTCCTTCCCCTTTTATCTTCTGTGGCTCTCAACCACATTTTAAATTTCTAAGCATGTTATTTTCTTGGGTTATTTATTTTCCCCGGTTATTTATTTTCCCCATAGCATCTCATTTTTGTTTTATGAGTGTAACATACTCTCAAATATGTCTAACTTTCTTAGAGAATTTTTCAAAATTATTTTCATTCCCTGAATTACCTTTGCTTGCTTTCGGGTCAAATGTTTAGTGTATCTGTCTTGGTCTTTCTTTCTCAGAGCTGTGTGATGCATGCTTGCCATTCATAGCTGCCACGACACGAGACAAAGGCTGACTTGGAGGTGTGTGCTCACGGCAGAGTGTGCTGTCTGTGAAGCTGCACTCCACTGTGAGCAGGCAGGAAGCTGGCTGTCACACCGGGGTCCTCTGAATGCCAGAATGAGAATGAGGCACCAACACCTATACTAACCACCTTAGATCTCACCATAATTTTTTTTATGAGAACTTCCCAGTTTTTTTTCAGTGAAGGTATGAGAAGTGAAGATTAGTCTTGTAATGCTCTGAATTCTGTGCATGAGAGTCATAGAAGGTACCGGGGATTTATGCTGTTCCATAGACAGGCTTTCCAACCCCGCTTTTTTTCAACTCAACTCCTTGTGGCCAGCCTTCACCAGCACGGCACTTTCTGGGGGCTACGAGGGAAAGTCGGTGCCCTCCTCCGCAACAGCCACCTCTGCATGCAGCTCAGCGACAGCGTTCTCTACTCTGCCTCACGCTTTCCATCTTCCAGAAAATTATTGAAATCTCTCATCTGCTCTGGCCCCTTCATATTCTCCCTATTATTGTGGGGTTAGACTTTTTACTAATCTTTTACCATCTTTTAAGTAGAGCTCTGAGAGAAATAGAAAATAAGTAGGTGAGCTTGCACTATCAGTTTGAGTAGGAGATCACTTGAAAACATTCTTACAGCAAATGTGGATTTCACATCTAAGCTTTGTCACTGGTATAATCTTGAACAAGTTACTTAATATTTCTGGATTTATTTTTTTTATCTGACTCAATTAGAAAATGTATGAGAATTAAGTAGAAAAATGTATACTGGCATACCTTGTTTTGTTGCGCTTTGCTTTGTTGCTCTTCACAGATGTGTTTTTTCAACTTGAATGCAAGACCTTCTACCAATAGAAAGATTACAGCTCTCTTTAGTGTGGTGGTCTGGAACCGAACCAGAGTATTGCTGGGTTATGCCTGTACAAAGTATTTGTTACGGAGTATAGCTCCTAGATGTGGCTTAATGTGAATTCTTTGCATTTTTTTCCTATCATCTCCTTAAAAATTCATTATTCTTAAGATCTGGTAAAATTGTTTTATTTTTATTCTTATTTTGTGGTAGTAACGGGGAGGGTTAGGTACTTGGCAGAGTTGTTATTATTTCTACAGTCATAAAAACAGAGTTAATACTCTAGGCTTTTTTCTAATTGCAAATGATCAACAATCTGTTTTTATGTTCACCTTCAAAAAAAGTTATCCTCCCTCCTAAGAAACAAACTATTCACTACTTATTTGAGACAATCCATGGTTTTCTTCTTGTTTTCTATTCACAGGTTAAAGTCTATTTTTAAAATGGTTTTGCTATTTAATATATTTAGAAAATTGCAGGGCCTTTCTTGTGAATTGATTCCATTAAATGGTATTAAAATACCATAATGCACTGTGTATATTAATTGCTCGATAAAGGATCTAGTGCATTGTTACTCATATAGCATAGCTAGCATATTATGATTTATCACCAACCAGTTGCAGCGATGCTCTGAATTTGGGGCCCCTTGGAAAAGATTTATAATGAGATAGAAATAAGAAAATCTCCAGTGTAGAGGGAAACTTTCCAATGGAATCATTATTGTCATAGTAAGTGTGCCTATGATATCCTGATATCGTTGATTATAGTACTGTAATTTGAACTCAGGCAAAGAAGATAGCATGATTTTTCATCAGGCACTGAAGGACTTAAAAGTTTATTTAGTAGCACAATAAAGTTTTAAAACTTTCTATATTAGTTCTTATTGTTTTATATTAGGAATAATTTGCACTTGTTATAAGACAGGGTTAGAATTCTCTGGTTAGAATAGCAGGAGCGATAATCAGATTAAGGGCTCATGATCAGGCACTGGGACAATAATAGAAATTAATGACCTTAAATCCAGAGGGGCCTGCTATGGATCCCTGGATTAAAGAACATTATTAATACCATGAAAATTCTGTATACATCTATAAATATCCTACAGTTTGAATGTGTGTAATTACAAATAAAGCTGCTATAAGCATCCATGTGCAGTTTATTGTGTGGACATAAGTTTCCAACTCTTTTGGGTAAATGCCTGGAAGCAAATTGCTGGATTGTGTGGTAGGAGTATGTTTGCTTTTGTAAGAGCCCACCGAACTCTTCCGCAAAGTGGCCATACTGTTTTGCGTTTCTATGAGCCACGACTGAAAGTTCCTCTTGCTCTGTATCCTTGCCAGTGTTTGGTGTTGGTTTTGGATTTGGGCCATTCTAATAGGTGTAGTGCTATTTTGCTGTTGTTTTAATTTGCAGTTCTCTAATGACATATCATGTGAAATATCTTTCATGTCCTTATTTTCCATCTGTATATCTTCCTTGATGAGGTATCGGTTCAGGTCTTTTCCCCATTTTCATAATCAGGTGTTTATTTCCTTATTGTTGAGCTGTATTTTTTGTATTTTGCATTGTAGATATGTCTTTGGCTAATATTTTCTCTCAGTCTTGAGACAGTCTTTTTTTCTGTCTTGATAAATCATATTTTTGGATTAAGTAATTTATTATACTTTAGGGCACACAATCTGGATGGAGATAAACTGATTTTGTAAATATATTGTTATAGCCCTGGCCAGTGTGACTCAGTTGGTTGGACATTGTCCCAAAAACTGAAAGTTCTCAGGTTCAATTCCAGGTCAGGGCACATGCCTGGGTTGCAGTTTACCCCTGATCGAGGTGCATACGAAGGGCAGCCAATCAATGTTTCTCTCTCACATTGATGTTCCCCCCCTCACTTTTTCCCTCCCTTCCCCTCTCTCTAAAATCAATAAGCATGCCATCGGGTGAGGATTAAAATAATAATAAAAAATAAATAAATAGTCATACACTATTATTAAGGCAATACCACTTGCTTCTCAGAATAACCAGTCACAGGCATTTAAAGTTAATTGCTTCCATTTCTCACATATACAGTTAGTTTCATTTAGATGCTGTTGAATGAATCATCACTGTTTAATGCCATTAGTGTGCTGTAGACTGAACAGGAAAAGGAGGATTTTTTTTTTCAATGAGAGACCAAGGTAGCTTAGTTCATCCATATTTAATTTCTGTATGTAAAATTCATGTCAGTTTTCCCACTTCTCTATTTTAATTGTGCGGTTGACAATCTTGGGAGCAGTGCTCACCTGCTACGGGGCTCACAAAGTCACGTGGCCACCTCGGTTCAGGACAGAGATGTGCCTTCATTATGAACTGGACTGGGAGCCTGTTTTAGGGAGTAGCCTCAGGGACAATTAATAACCACATCATATGCAACTAGGAGAGAGGTCTGTTTCTCCTATTCATGGAATTAACAGGACCTAATAGGACTTCTTACAACTGTGGCGTGCAGTCTTAATTATTTTCTAGTAAGGGGAAGGAGGTGGGAGTGACGCGGAGAAGAGTAAAACACCAAGGCAAGTAAGCAGGTCATTTAATGTTTTTCTCATAGACTCAGGAAATATTTAGTATAACAATATATCACTTTGATTTTGTTCTGAAAGGTTTATTTATGTGTAAACTAAATCTCGACCTGAACATTTCATTCATTTATATGCAGTTCACCCTTGAGCAACACAGGTCTGAACTGCATGGGCCCGCTTGTAAGAGGATTTTTTTCCAGTAAATACTGTGAATGCATTTTCTCTTTCTTATGATTACCTTAACATCTTAATTTCTCTATCTTACTTTATTGTAAAAATACAGTATATAATACATATAAAAATAAGTGCTAATCAACTGTTTATGTTATTGGTAAGGCTTCTCATCAACAGTAGACTCTTAGTAGTTACATTTGGGGGAGTCAAAAGTTATGTACAGATTGTTGCCTGGGCAGGGGTTCAGTGCCCCTAACCCCAACTTTATTCAGGGGGCAACTGTATACACACTTCTGGTGTATGTGCTTCTTAAAATAAAGGAATTGCACTACCACCTGAAATTATCTTTCAAAGACTTAATTTTAAGCATCTTCAGTGATGATTAAACTTATAACATCTTATAAAGGTTGTAACGGTTGTTATAAAGGTTAAAATTGCTGAAGCAATAAATTACGTAGAAGAAAACATAGGTACTAAACTCATGGACCTTGGTCTTAGAGAAGCTTTTACGAATATGACCCCAAAAGCAAGGGAAATAAAGGCAAAAATAAATTAATGAGACAATATCAAACTAAAAAGCTTCTGTACAGCAAAAGAAACCACCAACAAAACAAAAAAGCAACCAACTGAGAGATGATATTTGTATATGACAGTTCTGACAAGGGGTTAATATCCAAAATATATAAAGAAATCATACAACTGAACACCAAACAAACTATCCAATTAAAATATAGGTGGAGGACCTGAACAGACACCTCTCCCAAGAAGACATACAATGGCCAACAGATACATGAAAAGATGCTCAACTCCTCCAGCAATTAGAGAGATGCAAATCAAGGCTACAATGAGATACCACTTCACACCTGTTAGAATGGCTAGTATCAACAAGATAAGTAATGACAAGCGTTGGAGAGGTTGTGGAGAAAAAGGACCTGTCATTCAGTGCTAGTGGGCACAGCCACTATGGAAAATAGTATGGAGATTCCTCAAAAAATTAAGAATAAAGTTACTGTATGGCCCAGCAATCACTCTTCTGGGTATCTACCTGATAAACTTGAAAACATTTATTTGCAAATATATAATCACCTCTATGTTCATCACAGCACTATTCACTGTGACCAAGACATGAAAACAATGACAGTGCCCTTCAGTAGATGATTGGATAAAGAAGATGTGGTACATACATACAATGGAATACTACGCAGCCATAAGGAAAGATGAAATACTGCCATTTGCAACAACACGGACGGAACCTGGAGAATATCATGCTAAGTGAAATAAGTCAGTCAGAGAAAGCTAAGAACCATACGATTTCACTCATGTGTGGACTATAAAACTGAAACTCATAGACACAGACAGCAGTGTGGTGAACACCAAAGGGAAGGGGATGGGGGACAATGACCAGATACAGGGTGACAGAAGATGGCTTGACTTTGGGCGGTGGGCACACAATGCAATATACAGATCATGTACCGTAGAAATCTACATTTGAAACCTATATAATCTTATTAACCACTGTCACTCCAATAAATTTAATAAAGAAATAAAATAAAGGTTAACATTTTAGCAATTTATGCAAACTTTACCCTTTTACATTTGAATTTTGAGTCAGAGCTTTCCCAATTGTAACCATAATTTACATAAACATTTGGAAGACAGTGGTGTAGCTCTGGAAACAAGATATTTTCTTGTCAAGAAGTAGTGTGCTATGTCAGAACCTAGATAACATAAACAGAGCTGTGCCTATCATTTTTATGGTAATTATACTTTTATACCCTCTGATTACTATTGAGTATATTCATCTGACAAATATTTAATGAATTCTTTCTATGTACCAATTACTGTGCTATCCTCAGGAAGATAATAATATACATTCCAAACTGGCATGCCGATGACTTGTAAAGATGGGCAAAGAAACAATAATTATGTTATAAAAGTTGAGAGAAATTGGGGTCTAGACAAAGGTGAGAGAGAGAGAGTTAGGACCACTTCATAAAAGTTTGTCTCTGATATGTAAATAGCTTTTTTGGGAATAATAATTTTGTGCCTAGATTTGCATTTAACATCTATAGTGACATTTTAGATGTGACACGAATTAGAAACTCTTACTACAGTGTAAACAGAGCACACTGCTCTATACACTGAAGAATTCATTGACTGAAACGTGCTATGGAAACATAAATCTGAGAAGACATACAATTTAAAAATCACTATGTTTTGGCTAGCTATATAAAAAATAATCAGGATACAAACTAGAAAAATTTGATCAAATTCTTATAGCCAGCTAGAGTCTGAACTAGAATCCAAAAATCCTCTTTCCTAGTCTATACTGTCATCTTTAGGAATTAGAAGCCAGCGCTGTATGTAAAAAAAGGTGGATGAAATAGGAAACTCAAAGAAGTAGGTAATTTGTTAGCTTGTTTCATATTTACTGGAAATGAGGTTATAGTTTAATATAAGAACATGATACAATTTAAGAGAACATTTATCAATACGTACAGTGGATTTTTATTACTAGTTACAAATTTCTAGAATTAATGTTGCAGAAATAAGATCGTTTATATGGTGCTGGGGCATGCACTGAATTTTAATCTGTCCTTTTAATATGTAGTTGTGGTAACATGGTCAAACAGCAATTTTCAATCGGTGTGTCACAAGCATTTTTAAAATATGCGATACCTGACTTTATTTTTTAGTTTTTAAAGATTTTATTTATTTATTTTTAGAGAGATAGGAAGGGAGGGAGAAAGAGAGGGAGAGAGACATCAATGTGTGGTTGCCTCTCGTGCACCATCCCCCACATTGGGGACCCGGCCTGCAACCCAGGCGTGTGCCCTGAGTGGGAATCAAACCGGTGACCCTTTGGTTCACAGGCTGATGTTCAATCCACTGAGCCACACCCGGCAGGGCTACAATACTTGACTAGTCAAGGGCACTGACCTCTTTTCCCTTAGACTGTCAAATTAAAAAAAATGACAACAGCCAACACAACAATAGCTTTCCTGTGTGAATGAATCAAAATTATACCTTTCTTTTTGTCAGATTGGCCAAAAATATATTTTTGGTGTGTTGCGGATTTTTAGTAATTTATGTGTGTCATGAGATGAAAAAGGTTGAAAATCGCTACACTAGAAGAAAATTCATAATGAATGGTCATGAACATTAAGGACTTTTAACACAAGTTAAAAATAAGAGCTAGTTGAGACCCAGTTGAGCCAGGTCATGTTGTAATTATTGATTTATGCAATAGTAACTAATTAGGTGTTTACTATTATGAAAAATGATGACAATTTGCCTTGCTATGCAAGTTTGAATTCATTACTCCTAGTGTAAATTGATCCTATGTGAATGCTCTGTAGTCATAGTGATATTTCACAACACACTGAACATCTATATCCATAGTCTGCGGTTATCGTCGGGTTGTGTCTCAAAAATCCATTGATTACTCATTCGGCCCTTTAGCTGAGAAGATGCCATCCACAGGTACTAACCCTCAGGCACACCCACAGGGCAGACTGAATTTATAGTTCACCTGGAATAAAAAGTTATACTTGAAATTTAGTTATCAGGTCAATCAATACTTACCTTGGAAAGGGTTTTCAAAGTTCTAACTGGAGGTGCCAGTTCCATGGCTGACATCCCCATTACAACAGAAGCAAACCCCACTGAGCTCCAAGCCATTACTGGTAGCTCTAACAGTTTCGAGCAGGACCACCGAAGGTCAAGGGCTGGGTGCTGGTCACAGAGAGGCCCAGAGGAAACAGGCCAATGGGAGATAAACACTCCCTGGGTTATATAAGCCTCCAAGCCTTCTGTTGGTGGAAAGTTCTTTAAGGGCTGAAACAATATCTTAATTGACTTGGAATAGATGTTTCAAGACTTAGGGTTTGGCAAAAGCGGACATTGAAAAGTGCCTGCTGTGACTTGTCTAGTAGTGGTTAAAGTCATTAATATGTAGTTCATCCTAGGAGTAAATTGATAGCTTGGATTGCATTCATGGACTAGAAGAAAAACAAATGTTCCTTTTCAGAAAGCTTCAGATCTTGGACGTGAAATCAGCAATCCCTGAAGCATCACGAAGAGTTGGTAAACATTAACTGACTGTTAGTGCCTCTAGTGATCGAATGCCTGCTGTGGTCCCCTCAGCATCGCCTCTCTGCTCGGCCTATCCCAGCAACTTCAAGTTACCTCCATTATTTTATCAGCATCTTATTTTATAAACACCCTCGGTTAAATAAAATTCCGTTTTAGATTAAATATTTATTGTACATCTTCTTCATAAAAGATGCTGCCCTAGGGAGCAGGCATGTTTAGCCAGTGAAGCTCAAAACTACTGAATTGGGCATGTTTAGCTGACCGTAAGAAAAATTGCAATTAATAGTAGCTTAAATAAATAGCTTAGGGCATACTTTAAAAAGTAATTACTCCTGGGGGGATGGGCATACTTTAAAAATAAATAGCTTAATTTTAGTTTCTTACATAATCAGAAGTATAGAAGCAGAGAGTACAGGTTTGATGTAGTAGGTATTTTTAGCAGGTTGAAAAATATAATTTATGTAATTCTTTAAATAATTGTTATCTTTTTTCTCTACTGATCCCATCGTTATTTAAAGTTTTGATGTTTTGCTCATGTATTTTTTGAATTATTATGATTTTTGTCCCTGAAGCAAAGACCTCATCTGCCTTACTCTAGTCCTGACCCTGCCTACTTCAATCACTGTAATAATCTTTGTAAAACAGATACATTCATTATTTTTTAAATCTATCCCTTGAATTACTTTTGGATGTTCTGAAGCTTCAGAACAAGGGAAGATATTTTAGGAACAAAGACAAACAAACTGGCATTTATGTTTTCAACTATTGGAAATGAAAGTAGAAGGGCCCAACCTTCTTTAAGTTGTTTGGAACTTGTGTGTGGTAAAATACAGCTGTGTGGAGTGGGGTGGGGGGGGTTGGGGGGGCGCTGCTCACCAACAGCCTGGTTCTCGGCCCTGCCTGCGCTCTTTCTGAGCCAGTGAATAAGTCACAAATCGTCTCTTGATCTCAGTTTCTTCACCCCTAAAATGAAGGTAATAAAATCTGCCTGGTTCATTCCCAAGTATCAAGAAAGATCTAATGAGATCAAGGATATGAAAAGACCTTTTAAACCATAAAGATATGAAAGAGCTGGGGACAGTGTACAAGGGGGGACCCCGAAAAACCGCAGAATTATCTTCTGGAGGGTGGGCCCCCTGTAGCACAGGCTTCCCCGACTGGCTGAGTGGTCTAGTACACCAGCTGACATTGTTGTGAGATGCCACTGCGTTTGGCTTCAGTGAATTTTTTTTGAAGACTCTTTCAAAACATTTGCCCGTTTCCTTATGGGAGATTTACAAGTGCACCCGCCCACACCACACTGTGTTCAGCAGTTTTCGACCAAATCAGCATGACCTTCATGCCCCATCCTCCCTATTCACCCCATCTCACTCTGAGTGACTGTTTTTTTGTTTCCCCAGATGAAAAAAATCCTCAAAGGGGAATGTTTTGCCATTGTGGAAGAGCTGAAACAAAAAATGGCAGAAGCACTAAAAGGCATCAAAATTGATGAGTTCAAAAACTGTTTTGAGCAGTGGGAAAACATCTCCATAGGTGTACTGCATCAAATGGACAGTTCTTTGTAGGTGACTGAAGTTTAAACATGTAAGAATAAATACACAGTTTTTATAAATAAATTCTGTTTTGGGGGGATCCCCCCTCATAAGAGTGAACAACTAAAGAATCAGAGTCATAGAAGGAGGGCCATAATCCAGGCCAGGCCTCTTACTTGGACAGTGGGGAAAGTGAGGACTGCAGGCAGGTACACAGTGACAAAGATGGAGCAGGGCACAGGCTTTCTGCACCTGGTCCAGGTCCTGGGCTCTTTCTCTTACTCTAGTAATAATCTCAGAGGCATCAGATTCAAAGTAGAATCAGGACAGGTTCTTCTAGAAAAGGAGACAAGGATTCCTGCCCTTGGTGAGAGAGAAAATACTAGGTGCACTGGGCAAGGGGAGGGAGATGGGAGATTCAGAAGATCTGTTTATGAGGTGTGGATAATTTTGACAGGGACTGGCAAAACTGGCTCCTGTCGTGAGGTGTGGCCACACAGACAAACCACAATGAGTTGGACTGACCAGGTTTTTTCACTCTGGTTGGTTTTGCCAGTGGTACATAGCAGCTTAACAAAGAGGCAAAGCCGAAAACAGGAAAACCATGATGTAATAGTTAGTCATTTATGTTTACAAATAAACTATCTCTGAAAATCACATTAAAATCATATGGCTTATTGTAAAAATAACTTACTTTAGAAACTAAAGAAAATCACGTGGAAAAGGATCCATCTGAGGTGGGGGGCTAGGTAATAAACGAAATTCCTGCTCTAAATTTCTTCATTCTCATGAAATTAAAAATTTTGCCAAGCTCCACCTAATTCCTCATTGCTATACCTGACTCATCAACCTAATTATTAACTTTTGTATTGTGAGAACCACATGCACCCTCATGGTATGGCAAGGGAGAGAGTTTTTATTGACATTGATTTTAAGTGGAAAAAATTAGGAAAGCTATGAGTATGAGAACCAAAATTTGATTTGATAATTTTCTCTCACGTCACACAAATAAATGGTTCAAAAATCAATGATAAATGACATCACATCACTATTGTGAGCAATGATTTCCAAGGGAACAATATTATCTGTGTCTTCCCTAAATCATTTCTAAAATGTCCTTGTTCCTTGAAAGTATAACATGCCCAAAAGCACTCAAACTGCTTTCTGGTTAGTGTAAACATTTAGCTTGTTCGGGCTGGACTCTACCCAAAAGACAAATTCAAGTCTAGTGGCGGCGTATTTGAAGTAATTATGCTAAACCACCAGCAAAATTACCACATCATGTTAGCAGTGTCAAATTTCCTAAAGCCTGGCTATTTATCATGAAAATGTTAGGACTCCTCCACGAATTGTTTTTGTCGCAGATTAATAGCCTCTGCTCTTCATTCCTGGAAAGGATGGGTGCACCCCATTTGAAGTGTTAGGATCTTCTGTGAAGAATGGCTCATTTTCTCTTCGAAATTTCAAAGAGGTGTGTGCAGCTTTTGCAGTCATAACGTGAGGATTTTTAAAGGTGATAATATTGCAGGAAATACTCACACAAGACTACTTTAACAGTAACGTTTTCTGAAGAGGTGGGTTCCCTCGGCAGCTATGGCCCCATATAAAACATGGATAGAGGATTTCTCGGTGGAGTAGACAACCTGTTTTACTTCCTCAGAGCCTGGGCATCTAATACAAGAAAATTGTTACTCTGCAAAGAAATAAAGACACAATACATTGTTGTTGACCTAGTTAGCTTTACATGCCTGAATGAGGAAGAAAGGGGGAGGGGAACATCAAACAAACTAGGTGAAATGTAAAGATAATCCTGGTTACCCAGTCCAATGCTGTGTTTAAATTTTATTTAAAAGAATTTTTAACTTCTCCATTCATATAAGACAGGAAGTATAAAACAGTATCCCTTAGAAGGAATATGGAATTAAAACTTCTATGACCTCCACGCTGTCCTTCCCACCTCTACCTTTTCCATTTCTTGAGCCTGACACTCAGAGCCCCCACACCTGTTGCTTATCTAAAGCTAACATTGGCCCAGTTAACAGAAACCCAAGCTGAGTTACAAATGGAGGAATGGGTTAGAGTGGGGGTGGTCAGATTTTAGCATGTGTAAGAATGACCTGGAGAGATTGCTGAACACAGATGTTGGGTCTGGATGCAGCTCATGAATTTGCATTTCTGATAAGTTCCCAGGAGATGTTGATGCTTTCAGTCAGTAA
The DNA here is from genome assembly GCA_004026765.1 of Micronycteris hirsuta. Lineage (NCBI taxonomy): Eukaryota > Metazoa > Chordata > Mammalia > Chiroptera > Phyllostomidae > Micronycteris > Micronycteris hirsuta. The sequence goes on along the minus strand of PVJI01012026.1, from coordinate 14,221 downwards.
ATTACACTTTAAACCAGAGGTGTCAAATTCATTTTCCCCGGGTGCCACATCAGCCTTCAAAGGGCTGAATGCAATTTTAGGACAGTATAAATGTAACTACTCCTTAACAGTTAAGCAAGAGCTTGGTGCTTCCACCGTAGAAACAAAGTGCTGGGCCGGATAAAACAGGGTGGAGGGCTGGATTTGGCCCGTGGGCCTTGTGTTTGCCACCTGTGCTTTAAATAGTAGGTGGTTAGAGAGTTACTCCAAGACCAGGGGACTTTACTGAAATTTACACACATTCAGCCATTTCTACTTTATCGTTTTCCCTTCCCATCATTCCACGATTACCTCTCAAATCTTTTAGGGGAAACTGGTTCTGATGTAGAGGATCAGGTCTCCATTAGGGAGTGCAGTGTTGCTACTGAGGATATAAATCAAAAGGAGGAAAAATGTCACTAGACCAGGTCAAGTCTGATCAGGTAACTGGTGTAAGACAGAGGAAAGTTGATTTAATTGTTATGGCTTTATGATGTTTAAGGTCATGTAACACAAGTCCCTCTTATTAACTCTTTAAAAAAATGTATATATATATATTGGGGAGTGGAAGAGGTGGAGGTGGAAGAGGGGATGGGGCTATAAATGGCAATGGAAAAAAATACCATAAAAATGAACTATTAAAATTTTATTTTAAGGCATATATATGTATATATATGTTCCTCTTTGCTTACTTATCATGTTATCTTGTAAAATGCAGTATTCACAGTTTTTCATTATATCTATTTTTTAAACAAGATGTAATTATTATTAGCCATTTCTATTTAGCCTCAAATTTATTTGAGTCATTTTAGATTTTGCAAATAACTGATCTTTGCAAATAAACTACTATTGTTAAATATTTTGTTATTAATTTCAATTTTTTTAAATTCTAATCAGAAAATGTGATCTGAGCAACTTGCATGCATTGTAAAATTGCTATGATGTTTCAAATTGGTGTGTCTTCTCTAGTGTTTAAAATTGAATATTCAATCAGATTTTCTTTTAAGTGCTGTTTGAGTTCAGTTGTCTGCGTTTTCTCCCCACTTCTCCCCCCAACCCCCCCATCCCCACCTCTCTCCCCTTCTCCCATGCCTCTTTGTTTTTGTCCATATGTCCTTTATAGTTGTTCCTGAAAACCCTTCCCCATTTTCCACGCATTATCCCCTCCCACCTCCCCTCTGGTTACTGTCAGTTTGTTCTTAATTTCAAAGTCTCTGGTTATATTTTGCTTGCTTGTTTGTTTTGTTGATTAGGTTCCACTTAAAGATGAGATCATATCGTATTTGTCCCTCACTGTCTGGCTTATTTCACTTAGCATAATGCTCTCCGGTTCCATCCATGCTGTCGCAAAGGGTATAAACTCCTTCTTTCTCTCTGCTGTGTAGAATTCCATTGTGTAAATATAAACTGATCCATTCATTTTTACAGTTGGGCACTTAGGTTGCTTCTAGCACTTGGCTATTGCAAATGCTGTTGCTATGAACATTGGGGTGCATAAGTTCTTTTGGATTGGTGTTTCAGGGATCTTAGGGTATAATCCCAGCAGTGGAATTGCTGGGTCAAAAAGCAGTTCCATTTTTAGTTTTCTGAGGAAATTCCATATTGTTTTCCACAGTGGCTTCACCAGTCTGCATTCCCACCAATAGTGTACTAGAGTTCCCTTTTCTCCACATCCTCTCCAACACTTCTTGTTTGTTGATTTGTTTATGATGGCCATTCTCACTGATGTGAAGTGGTATCTCATTGTGGTTTTAATTTGCATCTTTCTGATAGCCAGTGAGGCTGACATCCTTTTATATGTCTCTTGGCCCTCCGTATGTCCTTCTTGGAGAAGTGTCTGTTCAGGTCTTCTGCCCATTTTTTAATTGGGCTGTTTTCCTGAAGTGGAGTAGTGTGAGTTCTTTATATATTTTGGAGATCAAACCCTTGTCCAAGGCATCATTGGCAAATATATTTTCCCATACAGTTGGTTCTCTTTTCATTTTAGTCCTGTTTTCTTTGGCTGTGCAGAAGCTTTTTATTTTGATGAGATCCCATTTGTTTATTCATTCCTTTATGTCCCTTGCTCTAGGGGATATATCAGTGAAAATATTGCTGTGTGGAATATCTGAGATTTTCCTGCCTGTGTTCTCTCCTAGGACTTTTATGGTGTCATGATTTATATTTAAGACTTTTATCCACCTTGAATTTATTTTTGTGTATGGTGTAAGTTGGTGATTGAGTTTTATTTTTTTGCATGTAGCCATCCAGATCTCCCAACACCATTTGTTGAAAAGGCTTTGATCAGATTTTAATAATATTATTCAATTTTTTAAAATTCTTAATTATCATTTATTTATTACCTCTTGATCCTGTTTAGTGTTTGTAGTTGTTGAATTTTATTATATCTCCTCTGGTTTTTCTACCTCTTCCTTTTTTTACTTTTCTTCATGCATCTTATAATATTTAAGCATTATATTTATTTTTAGTGTGTATTATGGAAATAGCACTTACTTAGATTTGGTATTCTGACTTAATCTGAAAGCCTTTCATTTTTGATAAAAGATTTTAATCCATTCACACTTGTTATCAATTATCAAAAATATCAAAATTGATATTTATTCATTTTTTAAAGATTTTATTTATTTACCTTTTCAGAGAGAAGGGAAGGGAGAAAGAAAGAGAGAGAGAGAAACATCAGTGTGTGGTTGTCTCTCACACAAACCCTCAACTGGGGACCTGGCCCACAACCCTGGCACGTGCCCTGATGGGGAATTGAACTGGAGATCTTTCCGTTCACAGGCCCATGCTCAGTCCACTGAGCCACACCAGTCAGGGCTATTATTCACTTTTATAATTTCTGTATTTTATACTTTCTCTATAATCTACTTTCCCTCCTCTTTTAAATACTATTTTATTATATTAAAATTCTCATACAAAGAGGGAAAAAGTAGGTTTAAAGTTTTAGGTATGTAAAACACAGTGTTCACAAAAAGCTATGGTAATTATCATAACCTGAACGTCCTTTTCCATATGAACAGGTATAGACCTACTTTTGCCTACCCCTATATCCTGAAAAGTGTGCTGTAAATTTTATTTTATTAGTAATTCGCTTCCAATTTTTAAAAATCTAAAACCTACTTGCTCTTATTTTACTCAAGTTTTTAACTTCAAGTATAATTAATTTGTCCTTGTGTTTTTAAAAAATTTAGGTTTAGCATACCTTCACCTTTTTAAAATGCTCTTACCATCACTTAATTGCTTTTCAGTATTTGTGCTACAATCTTAGATTTTAGACCCCAGTTTTATTAAGGCCCTCTCCTACAGATTATTTTTCCCATTATTAATTAAGTTTTTTTGATATATCACAACAATATTTTACCCTTCACACTGTATTTAACAGGGCTTATTGACCACCATGGTTCTTGTGTACAATGAGTACCACATTCTTCGGTTCCTTATTTTAATTCCTATCAAAGTAGACTGAGAAACATCTGAGTTTTATTTTTCATCAAGGCTATAGGTGTTGATAGATGTTTTTAAAGCCCCTACGTACTTCTATCTGAAATTATCTTCCTGTTACCCTCACTTTATTGAGTTAACAAGTTGATTATGTATACGTTTTTGGGTCACAACTTTTCCCCTTGTCTCTTGTGTCTCATTGGTACATAAGATAAAACTCAGAGTAAATGAATATTTATATTATTGTCTCTGAAGTTTAGAAATTCCACCGGATTAAGCAAAGAGTTCATTAGTTAATATTTGTTTTACTTGATGAGCCTTTAAATGTGCTGAGTTGCAGTTTTAATTCAGGATAGTTTCCTTTAATTATGTCTTTGGCTTCAGCTCTTCTTTTCTTTTTCTGACATTTCAAATAAAAAGGTTAGATTTCTAGGATCTGTTCTCCAAATCTTTTGCCACTTTTCCCATAATTTAAAATATTTTTTCACTTATTGAGTTATAGTTAAACATAGGATAAAATCTCATTTTCACTATCTCCATTGTGGTTTAATTTTTTCTTAACTTTACTGAGGCATAAATAAATGCAAACATTTTAAGTGTACAGTTTGATAAATTTTGACACAGTATTCACTCTTGTACCTACATCACAACCAAGATACAAAACATTTTCATTACCCTAAAGATTTCCTTTGAGCCTTTTTGGCCACAACTGACCACTGATTTGTTTTGTCACTAGACTAGATTAGTTTTTTCCTAGAGTTTCAGATAAATAAAATAGTATATCTTGTACTCATTTGTGTCTACCTTCTTTTGCATGGCATGTTTTAGAGAGTTATCCTTGTTGTTGTCTACCAATAATTTTTTTCTATTCAGGAAGCATTCCATTGAATGGATATATCACAATTTATTCACCTGTTGATGGCCATTCGCATAGTTTTTGGCTATTATAAGTAAAACTGTCTTGAACATTCATATACAAGTCTTTGTGTGGATACATATTTTGATCTTTCTTAGTGAAATACCTGACAGCAGATTTTCTAGGTTCCATGGTAATTACATGTTTAATTTTTTAAGAAACTACTAAACTGTTTTCCAGAATGATTATACCATTTTACATTCCACCAGCTAAGTATGAGAGATACAGTTATTCTATATCTTCACAAATAGTATTGTCAGCGTTTGGTGTTTGTCGGTTTTTATTGTTAATTTTAGCCATTCTAAGGGATATTTAGTGGTATGTCACATTGATTGTAATTTGCCTTTCCCTGATGCTAATGATGTTGTGCATCTTTAATGTCTTTGTCTTGTAAAGATGTTCAAATCTTTGCCTATTTTTACACTGGATTTTTTATCTTCTTATTATGAGTTGTAAGTGTTCTTTTTTTTATATTCTGGGTACAAAATTTTGTCAGATATGTGTGTTGCAAATATTTTCTTTTAGTCTGTGACTTTTGAAGAGCAGACATTTTTAATTTTGATGAAGTTCATTTTAATGATTTTTTTCCTACTATGCTAAATGCTTTGGTTTCCTGAATAGAAAATGTTTTCATACCAAAGGGTCACAATAATTTTCTTCTTCATTTTCTTTTAAAAGTTTTATGGTTTTAGATTTTATGTTTGGGTTATAACTTATTTGCATTTAAGTGTTGTGTATCATGTGAGCTAAGTGTGATAGTTCATTTGTTTCCCCCAATGAATATCTAATTGCTCCAGCAGCATTTGTTGAAAAGACTCTCCCTTCTCCTTTAATTACCTTGGCACTTACTACACAAATTAATTGAACATGTACATATGGATTGATTAGTGGGTTCTTTTATTTTATTCATACTATAACAGAAAGTTTATTTAGAGAGTCACAGAGGTAGGAGTGGGCTGCAGAAGAAATGGGCTCAAGAAATGAGTTACAGTGGTAGAACAAGGGCACTTGGAGCTTAGCAGAGAGAGAGGTAAGGGAACCTCACCTTGGGGGAGAAAGAGGGGCAAGGGAAAGGCTCAGGGTGCTGCAGTAGGGGGTGGAAAGGCACTGATTAATGGGTTCTTTATGATTTTAATGATCTAAATGTTTATCTTTACACCAGCACCACACTGTCTCAATTATGATATTTTTATACAGTAATACATCTTGAAATCAGATAGTAAAAACCTCCAAATTTGTTCTTTTTCAAAATTCTTTTGGCTATTCTAGGTCCTTTGATTTTCCATATAAATTTTAGAATCATTTTGTCAGTTACTACAAATAATCCTGGCATGGTTTTGGTTGAGATTGTGTTGAATCTGTAGATCAAATTTAGGAGAATGTCAATTGACATTTTAACAATATTGAATCATCTGATTCACAAACATTCTGTGTCTCTTCATACAAATCATTAAATGGTTTTTAATTCTTCAAGTTCCAATCTAAAGTCCCTGATTTTAGATTGTTCTTTTCTTCATGATTGCTCAATCTAATTTCAGACGTACAATTTTGTCTCAAATTAGAAATTTTCTAAAATTGCCTCATTTTTCTTTGAGTAAATATATTTAGAAGAAAGAGATTTTAGCTTTACCCAAAGCCATTCCTTCAACAAATCTAGTAGATTTTCTCTGTTCATTCAGAACAAAACCCCGCTATGCTGACTTTCTCCTGGTGACAGCAACATGCTCTGGGAGACAAGGGGGAGTTTGCTGGTCTTCGAGTTTTGTTTATTGTGATTCCTCTGCTCTAGGAGGAAGCCCATCAGACCAGATGTCTGGTTTTTACACTGCCTGCGCTGTGCCCTTGAGTCTCATACAAGACTGTTTATGAGTGAGCTAACATGGTATCCACAGCCTGCTTTGCAGTGACCCACGGTGTGGTGAAAAAGTGGGTGGAGGCAGAGATAAAACGAAGTGGACAATAGCTGTTCAAGATGGTGGCTGGGTACTGGGGTGTCCATAATGCTTCTCTCTCCTTTTGCAATGTTTAAAATTTTCCATAATTAAAAGTTTAAAAAGAATAAGCCCGTGTTAACACAAGAACCAAGATAGGTTTCTGTTTTCCTTCTATTATTGAGCTTATTTTCCATTCACGTTCTAAAAATGTGTGCATGTGGGTGACTTTCTTTCTGCACAGGTGGCGTCACCCACATTGCAGACGCAGGACTTTGGATTCTTGTCGTGCTGCTCTTCCCAAAGCACGGCTGAGAGAAGTGCGTGCTCGTCCTGCTTGACCCCCAGACCATTAGATGTCACTACCACCCACTCCTTTCTTTCCTGTCACGTTGAAGTACAGGTGTTTCGCCTTTCCCCTCTGACTCCCCCAGTTTTCTCTAGTTGTAGCACTCGATTTAGTTCTTGGTCTACTTTTTCGCTACATACTTTTAATTGTTAATCTTCCCAGTTCCGTGGTTTCAACTATCATTTCATACACTCACTTGGTATTTTTACCTTGTTTTGGCCATTTGAATCTATTTTGATTTATTCAATTTGCAGAGTATTAATTTGTTCACTTATTTCCCAAATATTTTTGAATCTTTCACTATGCACCAGATACGAGGTTGAGTGAAGAAAAAGAACTAAATAAGTCATAACCCTTTTCTTAGACATTTCACAATAATGTGCTAAATGTTCCTCAATTTGTTTCTCCAACTCTAATCTCCTTCCTATAATTTGGATAGATGAAATTGCCAACTGAGTGGTTTGTTAACTCTTTAAAGCTAGCACATCGAAAAAATAGTCTAACTGGCTTAGTTCACTTAGCCTAATGTTCTCAGGGCCTATCCATAGTGCTGCAAATGGTAAAATTTTCTTCCTTTTTACGGCCGAGTAGAATGCCATTGAGAAAATGTCCCGTAGTTGTTTAATCCACTCATCTACTGATGGACACTTGGGCTGCTTCCATATCTTGGCGATCGTAAATAAGGCTGCAACGAACACAGGGATGCTTATGCTCTTTTAGTTAGTGTTTTAGGTCCCTCCGGATCCACTTCCAGAAGTGGGATTGCTGGGGAAAAAGGCAGATCCATTTTTAATTTTCTGAGGTTATCTCCACACTGCTTTCTGCAGTGGCCACACCAGTCTGCATTCCCACCAACAGTGCATAAGTGTCCCCCTTTCTCCACATCCTTGCCAACACTTGTTGTTTATTGATTTATTGATGATAACCATTCTGAGAGGTGTGAAATGGTATCTCACTGTGGTTTTAATTTGCATTTTTCTGATGATTAGTGATGTTAAACATCTTTTCATATGTCTATTGGCTATCTTTGGAGAAGGGTCTGTTCAGGTCCTTTGCCCATTTTTTAATTGGGTTTGTTTTTTTGGTGTTAATTTTGTAAGTACTTTATAAATTTTGGGTATTACCCCTTATCAGATGTATTGGCGAATATGCTCTCCCTCCTTGGATTGTCTTTTTATTTTGTTGATGTTTTCTTTTGCTGTGCAAAACTTTTTAGTTTGATGTAGTCCCATTTGCTTATTTTGTTCGTTTGTTTCCCTTGCCTGGGGAGATACATCTGATAAAAAATTCCTGTGAGCAATATCCAAGATTTTGCTGCCTATGTTTTCTTCTAGGATTTTTATGGTTTTCAGTCTAACATTTAAGTCTTTGATCCATTTCAAATTTATTCTTGTGTGATGTGTCTAGTTTCATTTTCTGCATGTACCTGTCCAGTTTTCCCAACACCATTTATTGAATAAACTCTCTTTAGCTCATTGTATGTGGTTGCTTCCTCAGTCGAATATTAATCGACTATGAAGGTGTGGGTTTATTTATGGGCTCTCTATTCTGTTCCATTGATCTGTGTGTCTGTTTTTATGCCAGTACCAGGCTGTATGGCCTTGTAGTTTGATATTAGCTAGCATGAATCCTCCAACTTTGTTCTTTCTCAGCATTGCTGTTGCTATGTGGGGCCTTTTGTGGTTCCATGTACATTTTTTAAATATTTGTTCTAGTTCTGTGAAATACATCATTGGACTCTTGATAGGAATTGCATTGAATCTATAGATTGCTTTGGGTGGTATGGACATTTTAATGATGTTAATTCTTCCAATCCATGAACGTGGTATGTGCTTCCATTTATTTGTATCTTCTTCAATTTCTTTCTTCAGCATCTTATAATTTTCCGAGTACAGGTCTTTTACAACTTTGGTTAGGTTTATTCCTAGGTATTTTATTCTTTTTGAAGTAATTGTGAATACAGATATTTTCTTAATTTTCCTTTCTGTTAGTTCATTATTGGCATATAAAAATGCAGCAGATTTCTGGATATTAATTTTGTATCCGGCTACTTTGCAGAATTCATCTATCAGTTGTAGTAGTTTCTTGGCGGAATCTTTGGGGTCCTTTATGTACAGTATCATGTCATATGCAAATAAAGACAGTTTTACTTCTTCCTTTTCAATTTGGATGCCTCTTATTTCTTCTTCTTGTCTGTCTGCTGTGGCTAGGCTTATTATGTTAACTAAGAGAGGTGAAAGTGGACATCCCTGTCTTGTTCTTAAGGGGAACACTTGTAGTTTTTTCTGTTGAGTATGCTGCTAGCGGTGGGTTTGTCATATGTGGCCTTTATTATGTTTAGGTATGCTCCCTCTATTCCCATTTTGCTGAGAGTTTTGATCATAAATGGGTGCTGGATTTATCAAAAGCTTTTGGAGATCTATTGATATGGTCATGTGGGTTTTGTCCTTCATTTTGTTGACGTGGTGAATCACATTTATTGATTTGGGAATGTTGTACTCACCTTGCATTCCTGGAATAAATCACACTTGATCATGCTGTGTGACCTTTTTGATGCATTGCTGTATTCAGTTTGCTATTTTGTTGTGGATTTTAGCATCTATGTTTATCAGGGATATTGGCCTATAGTTTTCTTTCTTTGTAGTGTCTTTATCTGGTTTTGGAATAGGATAATGCTGGCCTCGTAAAATGAATTTGGGAGTCTTTCCCCCTCTTGAATTTTATGAAATAATTTGAGAAGGAGAAGTGTTAGTTCTCAGAATTTTGGTAAAATTCACCTGTGAAGCCATCTGGACCAGGGCATTTGTTTGTTGGGAGTTTTTTGATTACTGGTTCAATTTCACTAGTTGTAACCTGTTTATTCAGATTCTCTGATTCTTCCCAATTTATTTTTGGAAGATTGTATGTTTCTAGGAATTTATGCATTTTGTTCAGGTTGTTCAGTTTGTTGGCATATAATTGTTCATAATATTTTCTTATAATCTCTGGTGTCAGTTGTTATTTCTCCTCTTTCATTTCTGATTTTACTTATTTGGGTCCTTTCTCTCTTTTTCTTGGAGAGTCTGGTTAAAGGTTTGTCGATCTTGTTTATCTTTTCAAAGAACCAGCTCTTGGATTCATTGATCTTTTGTATCATTTTTTTAGACTCTATTTCATTTATTTTTGCTCTGATCTTTATTATTTCCCACCTTCTACTCACTTTGGGCTTCGTTTGTTGTTCTTTTACAAGTTCCTATAAGTGTGAAGTTAAATTGTTTATTTGAGCTTTTTCTTATTTTTTAAGGTAGGCCTGTAATGCTATGAATTTCCCTGTGAGGATTGTTTTCCCAGTGCTCCAGACATTTGGGATTGTTGTGTCCTCATTTCCACTTCTTTCAAGGTATTTTTTTATTTCTTCCTTGATATCATTGTTGACCCATTCATTGTTTAATAACATGTCATTTAGCTTCCGTGTCTTTGAGTGTTTTTGAAAAGTGTTCTTGTGATTGATCTCTAGTTTCATAGCATTGCAGTCAGAGAAGATGATTGGTATGATTTTTATTGACACTTGTGTCCCAACATGTGGTCTATCCTAGAAAATGTTCCACGTGCACTTGAGAAGTATATATATTCTTGGGGTGAAATGTTCTGAAAATATCAATTAAATCCACTTGATCTAGTGCGTCATTTAAGGCCTCTGTCTCCTTGTTGATTTTCTGCCTGGAAAATCTATCCATTGAAGTCAATGAGCTGTTAAAAATCCCCAACTTTGACTGTATTTCTGCTGATATCTCCTTTAATGTCTATCAAGATTTGCTTTACATATTTAGGTGCTCCTGTGTTGGGTGTATAAATGTTTATACAATGTTTAAACATTTATACACCCGACACATGGGTTATATCATCTGGTTGGATTGTTCCCTTTATCATTATTTACTGTCCTTCTTTGTCTCTTACTGTAGTCTTGGTTTTAAAGTCTGTTTTGTCAGATACAAGTACCATTACCCCAACTTTTTTTTCTTATTCAATTTGCATAAAATATCTTTTTCCATCCTTTTACTTTTAGTTTATGTGTGTCTTTGGATCTGAAAAGGGTTTCTTGGGGGCAGCATGTATAGGGGTCTTATTTTCTTATCCAGTCAGCTACCCTGTCTTTTGGTTGGAGCATTTAAGCTTTTTACATCTAAGGTGAGCATTGATAGATATGTATGTAGTGCCACTTTATTGTTAGACTGTATTTTTTTCTTTCTCTTTTTCTTCTTCTTCCTCTTCTTCTTAAAGCAAGCCCTTTAACATTTTTTGCAGTACTGATTTGGTGTTAACCAACGCTAATTTTTTCTTGTCTGGAAAACTCCTTATTGCTCCTTTAATTTTAAAAGATAACCTCACTGGGTAAGCCTTGGTTATAGGTCCTTGCTTTTCATCACCTTGAATACTTTATGCCACTCCCATCTGGCCTGAAATGTTTCTGTTGAGTAATGAGATGTCAGTCTAATTGATGCTTCCTTATAGGTAACTCCCTGCTTTTCTCTTGCAACTTTTAGGATTCTTTCCTTGTCTTTTAGCCTTGCCGTGTTATGATGTGTCTCAATGTAGGCCTCTTTGGGTCCAAATTGTTTGGGACCGTCTGAGCTTCCTGGACTTGTGTGATTTTTTCTTTCACCAAATTAGGGAAGTTTTCAGTCATTATTTCTTCAAATAGGTTCATGATCCCTTGCTCACTCCCTTCTCCTTCTAGTATTCCCATAGTGTGGATATTGTTAGCTTCATGTTGTCCAAAATGTTTCTTAAACTCCTAATTTTTCAAATTGTTTTTTCTTTTTGCTGCTCTGCCTGGGTGTTTTCTTCTACCTTGTCTTCCAAAGCACTTTTTCTATCCTCTGCTTCATCTAACCTACTGTTTATTCCTTCCAGTGTACTATTTATTTCAGATATTGCATTCTTTTCTGAGTGGTCCTTTTTTATGGTTTCTATGTCCTTTTTCATGCTATTGAATATCCTTATAATCATTAATCTAAACTCTCTATCTGATAAATTGCTTGCCTCCATTTCATCTAGTTCTTTTGGAGAATTCGCCTGTTCTTTCATTTGGGGTCTGTTTCTTTGTCTTCCCATTTTGGCTGCTACTTTGTATTTTCTACCTTAGATGTTAAACTAATCACGTGTTAAACCGATCAGTTGTTAATCTAATCAAGCTGTGATTAAGTGGTGCATCTTAAGCACCATGGGGTGAGGCAGAGTAATTTCTGCCAGCAAGGCTATTGCTTCCCCTCAGGCTGATGCCACTTGGAGAGGAGTGTTCTGCTCGAGAAAGATGGCTCCTGCCATATGGGGAATGACTCGCAATAGTGATCCTGATAACTGTTCCTTCAGTTGTCTCCCCAGAGCCACCAACCTCAGGCCCTCCTCAAACTCCTATAGTCCACTATGCTCTCCCTCTGCCCAAGCCCAGGATAAGTGGCTGTAAACAAAATTTTGTGCATTGGCCCTTTAAGAGGCTCTCTCATCTCCAGCTGTCTCTCCCTGGCAGACAGAAACCCTACGGTTTTTCACAGCTGGTTGTTATTTGGGTTTCTTTCTGGCTCTGGTGCTGTGATTAGGAAGGTCAGGTTGTGGTTTAGACTCCACACTTCTCAGGCGGAACCCCCCTGCTGCTGAAATATCCCTCCAGAACTTCTGCTGCCATCTATGAGGGATCACCCAGCCCTCTTGTACCTCCTCCACACTCCCTACCAGTCATGTTGTGGTGAAGCGATTTCTTCTGTCTGTCTGTCATTGTAAGGATTCTTTCCAGCGAGTGTTCAGTTGGTTATTGTGGACACTTTCTCTAAAATTTAGTTATAATTCCAGATTGGTCCTGTGAGAAGGTCAATGTAGCTTCCACTTACTCTTCCACCATCTTGGATCAACTCAATCTATTTTATTTATTTATTTATTTTAAATTTTTTAAAAAGATTTTATTATTTTTAGAGAAGGGAAGGGAAGGAGAAAGAGAGGGAGAGAATCATCAATGTGTGGTTGCCTCTCATGTGTCCCCTCCTTAGAACTAGCCCACAACCCAGGCATGTGCCCTGACTGGGAATCAAACTGGCAACCCTCTGCTTCACAGGCTGGTTCTCAATCCACTGAGCTACACCAGCCAGGACCAACTCAATCTATTTTAAAAAAAGGATTCCATAAACATAAATTTTGGAAATGAAAGTTTAAATGGTTTATTTCCTGCTAGTATTCTCTGACTCTCTAATATGCTAATGTGCATTGTGAATATACAATGAACAATATATTTTATGTAGCATTTTAAGAAGGTATTTAACCAGAGTACTATTTCTTCACAGCCTCTCTAGAATTTGCTTTCTCCAGAATAAATCTGAGGAAAAGTCGTGCTAGAGAAAGAGAACAGATCACCAGCATTAGCTCTTATTTTCTTAATTTCACTTGCTAGGAAAAATCTTGATTGTAACATTCTCCTGGTTGACAACTCAACAACAGGCTGTTAAAAATTCAATTACTGTCATTTTAACCCTTGTAGAAATCTTTTCTTAAGCTCAGCCCAGCTGATGACTCATGGAGGCCCTCACCTTCTGGCAGACAGGTAGTTAGTTGAGTCTGTGTATATATGCCTGGGAAAATAATATTATTAATTAATGAGACCTTCCACTTTGTGAGCACATGCTAAATTCAAGACACCAGGGCAGGTATTTTTATAAGCATTATCTCATTTAATCCTCACATACCCCTAGGAGAAGGCACTGATGTCACCTCTATTTTATAAATGTGAAAATAAAGACTCAGAAGCACATGCACATCCATGAACACACAGTGGCTGCAGTGATGAGCTTGAATCTCACACTCAAGTCTATGTGACCAGAGCTCATGCTTTTAGCCCCATATTTTTGTATTCTGACTCATTATCAAATTATTTTAAAATAGATGAATCTGATTAAGTGTCTAAAAGAATATAAGAGAAGACACTAGTGTCTGTGTCCACTTAATAATATTTATGGTTGCATTCCCAACTCCTAGGCACCGGGTCTAGCATGTAAAAAGGGCTTAACCAATCTTTGTTGAACAGAAATTGAATTGAATGACAGTGAAGAGCCTTATAAGGGAAGAATAAAAACAATGGAACTAACTTGAAGAAAAACATCAATTTACATAGTCTCTTTACTGAAAGCATGTGAAGAAAAATCACATCACTCCATGGAATTTCTGGAATGATTTCGTGAGCTATTTGTTTCACCAGGTCATCACTTCCCTGTTGAGTTAGAGAACCAGTTGCCACGGCTGGGCTGTCATCATCTCGACTCTTTGTTGCTTCTCTATTATTACATATCACAGTTGCAGCAGGTACGAATCAGGCCTACTTACACAGCCTTGAGTATCCTGAAGGAGAACTGCCTGTTAGTCTTATGTCCACTACTCACCTGTCCAACTTATAGATTTTATCTTAGATATTTGAGCAGGTAACATGTCAGTAACATAGACAGAAGTCTTATAAGTAAAGTTAAAAAAAGAAGATGGAAAATTGCTCTTCTAGGTAACTTATTCAATTACAAGAGAGACAAATTACCAATGTTGTAATACCAT
>PVJI01012025.1:0-53520 GCA_004026765.1 Micronycteris hirsuta | reverse complement strand
AGGGGGAGGAGGGAGGTTGGGGGGGTGGGACGGGAGGGGAAGGGAGGGGGGAGGGGAGAGGCTGCAAATAACTGTAATTAAACAAAAAAATTAATAAAAAAAATTTATTGGCATGAAGATTTATTTGTTACTATTTTAAATGATTGTTGAATGCATGGTGATGTTAACTTTCATTGATTTTCTGTTTTATATATTTTGTTTATTTTTACTTTGATCTTATGGTTTTTCTTTCTTCTAATTAGAGAATTTATTTGCTCTCTATTTTCTATTTTTTAAGTTGGAATATGAATCATTGATTTGAAATATTTATTCTTTCAAAAGTTAGAAATTTCATGTTATAAACATCCTTCTAAGTATTTTTTAGCTTCTTGCAAATGTGGGTTTAAATTCTTCATTATATTTATAAAAATGTAGCTTGTTAAATCTGTACTATTGGTCACTGATATTTTGTTAATACTTATTCAGTCTTTTTTTTTTTCTGTGGTGTTTCATTTTGGATACTTTTCATTGTTATGTCATGAAGTTCACTAATAGTTTCTTCTGCAATGTCTAATATGCTGTTATTCCCATTCAGTTTGTTTTTCATCTTATAGATACTCACCTTTACATCTAGAAGTTTAGTTTCAACCTTTTATAATCTCCTATGTCTCTACTTAAGATGTGCAATCTTCCTTTTGGCTTCTTGGATATGTAGAATGCAATTATAATAATTGTGATAATGCTCTGTCCACTAATTATATCATCTGTTTCATTCCTGGATCTGTATCAGTTGAGCAGTTGAGCTATTTTTCTTCTCATTGTGGGTGCGTTTTCTACCTGCTTTGCTAGTCTGGCGATTTTTTTTATTGCATGCATGCAAAAAACTGAAAATTTTAACTGCTTAGGCATTAGATATGTTTCTATGTTTGTATTTCTAAAATATTTTTGATATTTTATCCTAGATACAGTTAAGTTACTTAAAAACATCTTTTTAAGCCTTGATTTTAGTTTTGTTGAGATGTACCAAATGAATGTTTAGTCTATGGCTAATTTTAAACCACAATTGGAACAAGACACTTTTGAATACTCTATGCTCCATGGATTACGAAGTTTTCCATAATGTATGCTGAGCATGGGAATTCTTCCCAGTCCTATGTGAGCCCCAGAGAATGCTTCCTGCAATAACTTTAGGCCATAGGTGGCAAACACAAGGCCCATGGGCCAAATCCAGCCCTCCACCTTGTTTTATCCAGCCCAGCACCTTGTTTCTACCCGGAGGCAGCACTGAGCTCTCGCTTAACTGTTAAGGAGTAGTTACATTTATACAGTCCTAAAATTACATTCAGCCCTTTGAAGGCAACTGAGAGTCTAATGGGACCCCGGTGAAGATTAGTTTGACATCCCTGCTTTAGGCAATTCTCTCTTCGATCTTAAGGAGTTTCTTCACATGTGTTTTCTAATTAGTATTCACCTGATTAATGAAAGGGGAACTCTCTGCAGATCTCCAGAAGTATCTCTCTGTATAGCACTGTCCTCTCTAGTAATCGTATTGTACACTTTGGCTGTTTTGGCCTCTTTAGTCTTTTGCTTTGGCCTCTTGGGTTATGTCTCTTTAACCCAAAATTATGATGGGCTCTACATTGCTTCCTATGTATGCGTTTCCCAGGAATGAACTACTCACTTACTTGGTATATTATTGCTCCAGTGATTTTCTAGCATGTTGTTACTTCTCCTTAATGTTGGTTAAGAGAACAGATTTTATGGGAAACCACTTACATAACGTGTCCAAACAAAAGTGACCCATTATTATTTTCCAATGGCAAAAGCAAGAATAGAAAGCTTGGGACCATGCCATTTTCATTCTTTGATTTGATTTCCTCCACTAATAACCATCCAAAGCTGGAAAGCAATATAACTTTTTTAGAATGGAAAGAGATGATATTACCTGGTTAGTTTGAGCTTTCTGGCTAAGACCACAGATCAAAAAGTGATATCAAAGCCATATGGTTAATGGACATTAGGAAACTGTTGGGCTTTTCCATTCAGTAAGTAGGATTTACTCACTATCCTTCATCAATGCACTAGCTGCTGAGGTTCACAAGAACCCTGTGGAGAACATTCTGTCAAAGCTGACACTTTGGAGAGTGTGACTTCAAACAGATGGGAGTATTGCTGGGCTCATATGTTGGTTATTTCATTCCCTGATTTTAGCTATATCAGTGAACACATTAGGTGAATAGCACATAGCTGTACAGAGATTAGAGAAAACAAGCAGAAAAATGACTTTAGCAAGTTCCTGGCAACATATTTAACTTAAAATAGGGATTTCAATAGGATGTTCAAGCTAGTTTGTATTTTCAGATATGCAAGTTTAGGCAATAGGTATTACATTCATCACTACTGACAAGAACAAATCACCCTCATTGCATGTGGCACAGCATTTGTAGGCATGAGACAAACACTGCCCTGAGAGAGGGTAAACAACCTATGGTTAACAGTCCAGTCCAAGTCCTGACACAGAAATTCATCATAGGAGGAAAACACTTACAATTAAACAGTGTGGACAGAACATTATGGACAGAATGTTGCTCATATTTATTTCAGCAAAATTCTGAATGACACAACTGAGCAAATTATGAAAGAGTCATGTATTACTTTTAAACTTCTTACTTTTAAACTTGTTACTTTCATCCTTAAGTAGGATGGGATGCTTACCTAAATTAAATCATCCACCAGAATAACTCTTCTCAATTTATCAAAATATTTTTAATATTACTTTATTGTTGTTCAATTACAGTTGTCTGCATCCTCTCCCCTTCCCTCCCCCCACCCCCTCCAAACCCACCTCCCTTTCCTGCCTCCATCCTCCCCCTTGGTTCTATCCATGTGTCCTCTATAGTAGTTCCTGAAAACCCTTCTCCCCATAGTCCCCTCCCCCATCCCCTCTGGCTATTGTTAGATGGTTCTTAATTTCAATGTCTCTGGTTATGCTTTTCTTGCTTTTTTCTTTTGTTGATTATATTCCAGTTAGAGGTGAGATCATGTGGTATTTGTCCCTCGAAAGAGGACATACAGAATGCCCACAGACATATGAAAAGATGCTCAACATCATTAGCCATCAGAGAGATCCAAATTAAAACCACAATGAGATGCCACCTCACACCAGTCAGAATGGCCATCATCAACAAAGCAACAGATGACTGTTGGAGGGGATGTGGAGAAAAGGGAACCCTACTGCACTGTTGGTGGCAATGCAGACTGGTGAAGCCACTGTGGAAAACAGTATGGAATATCCTCAGAAAACTAACAGTGGAACTGCCTTTTGACCCAGCAATTCCACTGCTGGGATTATACCCTAAGAGCCATGAAAGACCAATCCAAAAGAACCTATGTACTCCAATGTTCATAGCAGCACAATTTACAATAGCCAAGTGCTGGAAACAACGTAAGTGCCCATCTGCAAATGAGTGGATCAAGACACTATGGTACATTTACACAATGGAATTCTACGCAGTAGAGGGAAAGAAGGAGCTTATACCCTTTGCAACAGCATGGATGGAACTGGAGAGCATTATGCTAAGCGAAATAAGCCAGGCAGTGAGGGACAGATATCAAAATATTTTTAAGCTGAAATTGGTGTCTCTGTTCACTTCACATAATGCCACTTTGCTATTTTTGGAGACAGTTCCTTTAGGAGCTAGCATAATATTTTAAAACATTATTCTAGAATTTTATTTTTCATTTTTTTGTTGTTTTATTTTACTGTTGTTCAAGTACAGTTGTCTGCCTTTCCCCCCAACTACTCCCCCCACCCCAGCCTTCCCCATCTCCTCCCCTGGTTCCACCCCACTTGATTTTGCCCATGTGAATTTTATAGTTGTCTCTGACAATTTATTTATTTATTTTTTAGTATGTTTTCTTTTTTATTTTTATTTATTTATTTTAACATATTTTTATTCTTTGTTCAATTACAGTTATTTGCATCCTCTCCCCTCCCCTCCTGACATTTTAAAAACTCTGTTTAAACTTTAGTTCTATCATTTACTAACAGTGTGACTTTGAGTGTCAGTTCCTTTATCTGTAATATGGGGATGAAATAGTCCCTCCCTCATAAGATTCTTCTGAGGATTAAATTGTGGCTATAAACTGATATTATTTTAACTCTGATTGATATATTCATCACTCCCGTTCATTGAACGTCATTGCATACAGAATGAGTCAAATTATTTTGCATTTCTTGACCTTTAAATTACTAGTGAATTCCATGAATTTCTCATACATTACATAATTTCTATAAAACAGGTATTTGTATCATGATTTTATTCACTCTACGATCAGGTATATTTGTCATTCAATAGCAGAGATTAATTTGATCAATGGCAATTCTTTAAAAAACCTACCTATTGAACATTTGAAACCATTATAGGTAGAGGAGATAAGGATGCACAAGTGAGATGTTATGTCTCAGCCAAATGATCATAGAATGTATAGGAAAATAACCCTGGAATGAACATAAGGAAGCTTATGTTCTTTCAAATCACTATTTCAAGTTTCTTCAGATATATTCACAGAAGTGGAATCACAGGATCCCATTAAAAATGGATCATAGTTCCATTTTGAATTTTTTGGAAAACTCCAAACTGTTTTCCACAGTGGACTCACCAGTCTGCATTCCCACAATAGTGCCTTAGGGTTCCCTTTTCTCTATATCCTCCCCAGCACTTGCTGTTTGTTGATTTATTGATATGGCCATTCTGACAGGTGTGAGGTGATATCTCATTGTGGTTTTAATTTGCATTTCCCTGATGATTAATGACATTGAGCATCTTTTCATATGTTTATTGGTTATCTGTATGTCCTCTTTGGAGAAATGTTTATACAGGTCTTTGCCTATTTTTTAATTGCATTGTTTCCTTTTTCATGTTGAGTTTTATAAGTTCTTTATAAATTTTGGATATTAACCCTTTACCAGGTGTATCATTGGCAAATATGTTCTCCCATTCTATAGGTTGCCTTTTCATTTTGTTGATGGTTTCCTTTGTTGTGCGAAAACATTCTAGTTTGATCTAATATCATGTATTTTTTTCTTTTGTTTCTCTTGCCCTAGGGGGTATATCAGAAAAAATATATTGCTACAAGAAATATCTGAGATTTTATAGCCAAGATTTGAAAGCAGCCCAAGTGTTTATTAGTAGATGAGTGGATAAAAAAAACATGGTACATTTACACAATGAAATACTACTTGGTCATAAAAAAGACAGAAATCTTACCTTTTGCATCAGCATCGATGGACCTGGAGATTATTACACTAAGTGAAATAAGCTAATCAGAGAAAGACAAATACCATATGATTTCACCTATGTGTGGAATCTAATGAACAAAATAAGCTAACAAACAAAATAGAAACATACTCTTAGATACAGAGAATGGACCGATAGCTGTCAGAGGGCAGAATAATTGGGAAGACTGGGTGAAAACAATGAAGGGACTAAGAACAAAAAAGCTCATAGACTCAGACAACAGTATGGTAGTTATCAGAGGGAAAAGTGTGGGAGGAGGTAAGAGAGGGGGAAGGGGATAACTGATGACAGGAGAATTGACTTTGGGTGGTGAACACACTATACGATTATACAGATGATGTGTTATAGAATTGTGCACCTGAAACCTATATAATTGTGTTAGCCAATGTCACCTCAATGAATTCAATTTGAAAAGAAGAGAATATATTGGGGAAAATGGAAATGTATGAAGTAACTAACACTTTGGGGAAAGGACATTTAGATAATTTTTCACAGAGGAAGTAAATTTTGAACTGTGTGGAAGTCTGAGGTAATTAGGAAGATGAAGATAAATGATTTTTGACAGAGGGGATGGTTTTTACAAAATTATATTGTATGAATGTATGGAGATCTGAAAGAACTAAAAGTAAAGTGGTGCTTGTAGAGCAAAAGTTACGTGAGGGCATGTGGAGGAGTTGAGGCAAGAGAAGTAGGGACAAATCACAATATCTCAAGTGCATATTAAACATATTCACATTTATCAATCATCATCAGTATGAACAATAATTATTCATGACATTATTCAGTGTCAGAAACCTGAAAGTACATGAAAAAGAATAATATCTACCAAGTGCCTACTATGTGCCAATCTCAAAGATAAGGAATTTAACGTATAATCATATTTAATTCACTTAAAAGAATATTTGATAAATCCCATTCTCATCCACACCAGACAGGTCAAGTCCTATGCACAGGTTCTGGGAGAAGTATTGGAAAAGGTAAGCTGTACCTGTTGCTTTTGCTGCTAAGGGAGCAGTTTCAGAATCAGTGCTCCTCATATAGCAGAGTTGGCATCAGGTGAAAATACTGGAGTTTACGTCCCTGCAGGTTTTTGGCATAAGTTGTTAAATCTTTTGTGTATGTTTCCACTGGAAAATATGAAGAAGTGGACCAGCTGATGTCTGTTACCCCTTCTTGCAAAAAAAAAAAATGTTGTTCTCCAAACACAAATGGTGTAGTATAACTACAAAGAAACTTAAAGGGTGGACTCATTTATTACTTTAGAAAAATGAATAATACTTAGTCTGTACCTCCAAGGGGACTGGAATCAAAGACACATAAGGAACGATAGCCTAGCTGGAAAGACTGGTAAAATGAACAGATTGCTATAGTACCCATAGCGCCCACTTGGCATGATAATGGCAGAGAGTCAGGCAAAGCCCTGAGTGGGAGGCCCCAAGTCATGACTGGATGTGGAGAAAACCCGTGAAGACTTCCAAGAAGAGGCTCTATCTAAGTTGAGAACAGAACACTTGTTCTCAGTTCCTGGGTAAGAAAGCAAAGAGATATTTATTTATCTGTCTTCCCATCTAGACTATTCGTTCTTTATGTGTTCCCATGTTTCCAATTCCCTTAGGGGTCTAGGATAAGGATCATTCATTTTTCTCATGTAATAAATGAGTAGGTTTTCTGAGTTTCTCTATGGTTTTAGGCATCTGTGCAGAGGCAGCAGCAAGTGCAAACACAAGATCTGCAGTGTTATGGTGCTGGGTGGGGCTGGGCCAGAGGAAACAGGGGGCATAAGAAAACAAGCCTGAGGCTAGTGGGGGCCAGCTCATGAAAGGTCATATAAGTCATTCTCAAGGAATCAATTTATTCCAAATATCATTAGGTTCCATGGAAAGATTTTTAAGTATGAAATTACATGACCATATTTGCATTTCAGAAAGCACATGCTTCAACAGTGAAGGGAAAGGATGATGGAAAGACAAAGAATAAGTGTCAGAATGTGTGGAACTTCAGATAGAAATTATGAGAGCCAGTGCTAACACAATAACATAGGAAAAGGAAAAGAAACATAAAAGAAACACATGTGTTTCAAGTTTAAGAGCATTTACATGGTAGAAGAGTCTATATGTTATATATGATTGGGAGTAGGAAAACAGTCTATATGTATCTAGTATCCTTCATTAGGAAGATATTAGTGAAGTTAGAAGTGTTGCATAACCAATAGAAGGAACATGATATCACACAATAGCCAGTATGCATTTTTTAAAATTGAGTAGCAAAGATGACCTGGTTGAGGTTAGAAAGCATGTCTTTGATTGGGAACTAACTCCCTTTTGTGATTTTCTTTACCAATAAAAGGTGTCTTGGCAAGTATATGAGTGTCTAACTGCTATGTTGTATACCTGAAACTAATACAAAATAATATTGAATATAAACTGTAATTAAGCTGAATATAATACTGAATGTAAACTGTAAAAAATTGAAATAAATGATGGCTTGGTAGCAACAGTAAATAAACTATGTTACGGAGGTGAGCTGGAATTAGAAATATATCAGCAGAAATTCTAGAGGGTGAAGAATTGTTGAGTGATGGCCACACTGAAGTGGATGAAATCAGTGTCCATGATGGCTTTTGTCCTCTTATGCTGGAATATTTATGGGGGAAAAGTGAGGAGAGAGAATAATTTTATAGATGTAAAGCATAGAGTAAAGTTAGACTAAGAGACTTAAAAGAGAGTTGAGAAAGGAAATAAACCAAATGAGAAAATAGAAAGTTGTGTTTCATTTATGTAGATCAAAGATGCAATTTAGGTCAAATAAATAACTCAGTGGATATTTAACATTTGGCTCTTTGTCAGTTTTTAATTCTGAGGAAACCTGTCTTTTAAGGAGGACACTTTTTTATTGTGGGGATGGTATGCTTTGTTCATTTTACACATCGGCCCTATTTCCCTCTTTTACAGCAATGGTAAGAACTTCTTATGTCATTGTCAAGTGAGACGATATTCAATGCTAATTTTTTTGAAAAGACATGTTTGCAGATGGCTTGTTGAGTGTGACTGTTTTATTAGTATTAAGGAACTAGTATAGCTTTTAATCCAAAAAGGGGGTACAGTTCATTGCTTCTTTTAGGAAGGAACAGGAGTCTTTATCTGTGGTTATGGGTTTGCCAAAGCACCTGAGGGTAATTCAATTCCATGCCTTGTGGAAGTATCATTTAGATTTTGTTCTTCAAATATAGATGCAGCTACATTGGCAATACTGTTTTCCTTCCAGCCACCCACTGATGCAGGATGCTATAGACAATTTGAGGCTAACATTCTCAATTAATATTTCTGGCATTGTCTTTACATTGTTCACAAATGGCCTTAGGCAGGAATGGAGTGTACTGCTAAATGTGGCAATACATTTCTTTCTTACTTCTCTCAACTTTCCAAGAATCCAGTTGAAAGACTAAATGACTGCAAAATAGCAATAAGAAGACAAAAGCCATCTTATATATTTAGTAAACATTTATTTGGTTTCTATTCTATCAACTATTTTACTAAATTTAATATTCCAAGTTCAATCAACTCTTAACACCAAAATTCAAAGAAACCAGGACTCACTTATGAAATTAGTGATGTTGAAATGTCTTTATTTTATTTTTGTCAGTTTAATTGTCATGAAGCTGTTCAGATACCCAGGCTCAGACTTGTAAAGAATGTAAAACAGAATATTCAATATGCCATTTAAATACCACAATGCTTAATTTTTTAAGCAGAAAAACAAATCTCTAGATGAATCAGGGACTTTGAGCATATAATTAACAATTCTATTTGAGACTATATCTGATGAAATGATTGATAAGAAACTTGAATACTTACACAATACTATCAGAGGTTTCCTTGGAAGTCATGGTAATGATCAAAATAATAAGATAGCAACATCTAAAGTAAAAAAATAATAATTGTTTTAAGAAATAAATTAGTATAAAAAGATGGTTTAATTCAACATCCTCTGAAAATACCAGTGTTCAGACTAAGTACTGACTTTTCTTTTAGAGAGGTCGAACAGCGAACTGGGAGGCAGACTACTTCATTATGAAAGTTCTAAATGAGGTTAGTAAAGAAGTGCCATGGTGGGCTGAGAGTGAGACAGATAGCTAAGAGAATAGGAGCATGCTCTTTGAAACCAAAACACCTAGGTTAGAGGTCAACTCTACCAGATTGTAGCTGTGTGACCTTTAACAAGTGACTTAACCACCAGACTTTGGTTTTCCTATTTGTAAAACGAAGGTAACTTAGTACCTACCTTTTCAGAGTATTCTGAGGATTAAATTAGTCACTATGTATAAAGAATTCACAGCAGTTTAAGTGCCATTGAATTGCTTGATATTGTTATTATTAAAATTATTTTGGCAATATCAATATTGTACCCATTGAAATGTATCTATTTTTAACATGTTTCAAATTTTCTATTGTGAGATATGTTTCTGGCTTTCAGAGTGAGAAAGCCAGAAGACAGTATATGATCCAACTATTTGAACTGGAATAGAATGATCTGCCTGTATAATTGTAAGGGAGATTTTCTCTGCTAGATGCCTTCCTGGGGAACCAGTGAAGTGTGAATAGGAAAGAAGATGCAAATATTTTTCTCACAGATTTTTGTATCTGATGGAGATAGAGCTTTATCTAAATTATATGAGCAATACTGAAGAGACTCAAGTATGAGAATTTAAGGTGTTCCCTGTCATTCTATTTACCTTAGGTTAGTCATTATTTCTCAATTTTTCTATTTATTATTTACTCCCACTTCCCAACAGCAGAGAGAAATGCCAAGACTCCAACATAGTACAATGTAAGGGAAAAGACAATGACCTACTAGGTGGAAAGTTTAGTATACATAATTCTTTACACCATTTAGGGATCAGTAATTTGTCCTTCTATCATTGGCATCATCAGTGGACTTACAGAATCCCTCATTTATCAACATGGTATTCACACATACATTGTAAAAATCTATTTCACAACAAAGAAAGTAAAGGAATTTTGTCCTGCTTATTCACTGATTTTTATCATGTTCCACAGCACTCAGAAATCAGCCAAACTGTGGAAGAACTTATTGAAGGCTCAATGTGGTATCATTGATTGACAACACATTGTGAATTTGGATATCTGTGCTTAAAGGCCTAGTATGTGCTCTTGAACCAGTGCCCAATATATGATGCCATTTTTCATAGCCAGAATACACAAGGTAATATACCAAGAGGTAGATGTGTCCTTCCTAACTTTTGCCACTGATAATACATGAATGAAAATTTGGGTTCCACCCACACTAGTTTTGTGCTCTCCTGGTGTAGAGTGTTAGCCAACCCCTCTAAAAAGGAATACTTCTACTAGGGTTATAAGAATTCTTCCAATAAAGTGAAAGCTTAAATCACCAGCTGTCCTATTTAAAATACAGAATTCTCATCAATGTAAGTACCAAAAAATTACTTGGTTTGTTTAATTGATTCTGATTATTAAGAGGAAATGGGGTGACTGCTATACAGCTGGGTTAAGATGGATATGTATGAAGTATGAAATTCAATTTCTAGAAGACTTCTTTACAATTCTGAGTCTGATGGTAAAAGTTGATGAAAGGTATAGCAACCCAATGCAGGGAGAACGCCAAGGATTCCAACCCTTAGGAATAAAGGTTAACCAGCTATGATCAAGCTGAGAGCAAAGTAAATACTAAGTAAGGAAGAATAAAGTTATAAATACCACTATTACATTGTGACCAGTTACAGAAATTAAGACTTTAGAATCTAAGCAAGTATTTTTCTGCATATATATAAGCAACATAATCATCAGCACATTTGTGTCAGTTCTCTTTACTCCAAGTTCCACAATGACAAGACCTATTAGCCAAGGTAGATGTCTGCACATACAATGGGTTGCACTTCAGAAGAGCAACCCTGAACTTAGTGGACCTGAGTCTTTTTATAATGGACAGTGAGTAGGACTTCTTTTTGATCTAAATGAAGACATTGTCTTTACTATAGTGGAAAGTAAGTGAGCCTCCTCTTTGATCCAATTAGAGACACTATATCTATCTTTCAAGGCTGGTAACTACACAAACATCCTTGAAGAAACAGTTCAGAAAAAAATACAGTGCCTTAGCTCACAAAATGTCTAGAAATATGAGATTTTCCAGGGAAAATTGTCTCCCAAGAGACTGGCTTTGCAGTCTAAGGCTGATCTCTTCCTCATGACTTGCTCCCCAATGCCTGGGAAATGAATTATCCGTGTACTGTCTCCTGGAATATTTTTGACTCAAGGTCTTTATGTCTAATAAAAGAAGTACAAGAAAAAGTACCTCGTGATTTTAAATAATTTGAACTCTCAGAAATAAAGTCAATAAAGGATAATAGCTCTGAAATTCACTTCCTGAATGCACACACATACACAATGGAGGGAACAAAAGAGGTTAGTGAAGATTTGCTTTATCCTGTGAAGGAAAACTCCTGTTCAGCAATAGCCAGATACACAAAATGTCCTTCTCCTGGAACCGTGGATGTTGTTTTTCTTCCAAAAAAGCAAGTTATAATAACACATGGCAGTCAGACCTCAGAGCAAACCTCTACGTCTTGGTAAAAAAAAAAAAAAAGAAAAAGATATGCTGGCAAGGGAGAATATTCACCTCTATTTTGTCTGAAAATTAAGTAAAAGAGGTGGATTCGTTTTTTGTCCTGGGAGAGGGAGGGAGGGAAAAGAAAAGGGAAAAGGAAAGAGAGAGAGACCAAACAATGTGGAACCTTGGAAAAATATAAGCACAAACTTGGTATACCTGGGTTTCAATCATAGTTCTGTTTCTCGCTAGCCATATGCCTTGTATAAATTAAGCTTCTCTGAGCCTCACTTTTCTTATTTTTAAAATACAGTGCTGTCAATGAATTAGAAATAATTTATGTGAAGTACTTAGCACATGATTGTTATTCATTCAGAGTTAGCTATTCATTACAGGGAGCCGGTAATATATCACTGGGGAGGGAGTCTGGTTAAAGAACTGAGATTCAACCACGTGAAGTGATATATAAGTTGTGGAAGCAGATGAGCTCTCCAAAGAAGAGAATATAAATGAGTCAGCATTGCCAGCCCCCAGAGATTAAACAAGGATGTTGAGGTAGCTGGAGATACTGGCTGTCTCCTATGATTTCACAACCTTGGCAGTGTTCTCCATTTGAATCAGGGCTGGGACGGTTTCTTGCTTCAACCAATAGAATACAGCAGGAATGGTGCTATTCTAGCTTATTTCTAAGGCTTAAAAGCTATTGAATGTTTCTGCTTTTGTGTTTGTGGACACTCTGGGCAGGAGTCATGCTGGAGAGAACATGGAAAAAAAGACATGTGAGGTGGGGGCGCCCCCCTGGGTGGGGGCACAGGGAGAGAGAGAATGAGAAACCCAGTCATTCTGGTTTCTCAGCTAAGCCCAGCCTTCCAGGAACCAAACCTATGGGTGAAAATCTTGGAATGTTCTAAGCCTCAATCTTACAGAAACACCACAAGAATTCTCAAGTGAGGCAGGAAAAAGAACTGTCCCACTCGCTGAGTTCCAATCAATCAGTGAACTGTGAGAAATATTAAAACATTTGTTTTTTAAATCATTCAATTTTAGAGTGGTTGGTTACACAGCAACAGATAACCAAAAAGGACACTAAAATGCTATACTAAATGTGTGTGTAATCCATTTGGCTCCAATGTTTTTCTACAGCAAGGGCCATATTTAGGACCATGATAGTCCTGTCTGTAATATTATTGCCATAAATAAATGATATGTTGGCATCATCCTCAATTTCTCTATTATGGGTCTGTGACTGTCAATTTATCTAAGCCATCATTGAATGTAAAGATAGTCCCTGAGTTGCAATGGTTGGACTTAACAGTTTTTCAGCTTTACAATGGTGCAAAAGCAATATGCGTTAATTAAAAACTATACTTGAATTTTGATTTTTGATCTTTTATGGGCTAGTTACATGCAGTATGACACTCTCCCGTGATGCTGGACAGTGACAGCAAGGCCACTGTCCAGCATCACGATAAGGTCCTCCTCAACAGGGGTATCCAAACTTTTGGCATCTCTGGGCCACAGTGGAAGAAAAACAGTTGTCTTGGGCCACACATTAAATACATTGTGACACATAATCACAAAAAAAATCTCATAATGTTTTAAATAAATTTATGATTTTGTATCAGGCCACATTCATAGGCATCCTGGGTTGCGTGTGGCCTGCAGGCCATGGGTTGGACACCCCTCCTCAGTGTACTGTGTTGCCAGTGTTTTTGGATATTATGTTCTAAGCACAGTTAAGTTTAGCTAAGCTACTCCAAGATGTTCAGTAGGTTAAGTGTATTAAACACATCTGTATTTCCCTTTCATGTGCATAACTTGAGGAAGTAACTGTTACATATGTTTACAATCTATCATGTCAATTGTCCATTCTACTATTTGTACTCAAAGACATTACTTTAAGTGTCAAACAATAACTCCATTTTTCCTTTTAAGCCAACATTCTCCAAAGAAAAAATGAGGAAGAGTTATTGAAACAAAATTAGATAATGTATCTGTAACATTTCACTATAACAGCTTATGATTTATACATCTGAATTTAACTCAATTCTTTATCAATCTTCTAGAATTCACACAATATCTGTGATGAAAGGGGATTTGACTAGTGTTTGATGAACTTCTCAATTTGAATAGCATAGTGTTATTGACAAATTGCATCTAAAATTAATTTAAGTAATATAAATTTAGTCAGGTTTAATCCTTTTCTTCTAACGTTTAGGGAAGAGAAGCCTCTCCTACTTATAAGCATCCACAGTACTGCAGGGATGTAGGTTTTTATTTCATGATTTCTTTGACTCTTTAAAACTTCTGTAAATATATAGCTAGTGACTGGGAGAACAAGAATGAGGGAAGAAAGGGTTAGAAAAAAATGAGGATACTAAGAGCAGTTAATTTTGTTCTGACCTTTACTGAGAATGGCTTAGGCTGAGAAGGTAGGATGTGACTCAGTGAGAGGTACTAGAAAGGAAAGCTGGAACTTCTGTTGTTCAGATACACATGTGAACCAGAGACAGATTGAAGGAAGAAACCAAAAGCCTGATGGATAGTAAGTTAGCCAGCCAATGGGTGCATATGTTATGTCAAGGAAGAAGGTGAGTAGTGAGTCAAAGACCAAAACCATTGATCTGGGTATCAATGGGAAAGTGTACCAAAAACTTAGGGATAGCTGATGATCGCTGATGAAGACAGGAGATTAGTGAAAACTGAAAGAGTAAATAAAACGACATAAAATAAAATTAACTAGGGAAGATCGAGCAAGAAAAGACACAGCTTTACTCCTAAACTTTCTGATTCTCAATGTGCTCTCTTGTTAGTTTTGGTCTGGAGCACAAACCCTACTTTTAAAAAACCCTACTTTATAAAAGCAGTGAGGTCTCAGTCTCTCACATACTTTGTTCAGTTTTCATTGTAATAGACATTGAGCAGTGGAATACCCTGTCAAATACTTATTTTAAAAAATTCATACACATACCCTGACTGGTGTGCCTCAGTTGGTTGGGCATCACCCTACAAAACAAAAGGTCATTGGTTCAATTCCTGGTCAGGGCACATGGCTAGGTTGTGGGTTCAGTGACTGGTAGGGGTGTGTACTAAAGGCAACCGATCAATGTTTCTCTCCCTCTTTATCTCACTCCTTCCCCCCTCTCTAAAATAAATAAACAAATAAATAAATAAATATTTTTTAAAAAGCCTATATACAATGGTATATTTCTTGGCTGTGAAAAAGAACAAAATCTTTCCATTTGCAACAGCATGGATGGACCTAGAAGGTATTATGCTGAGTGAACTAAGTCAGAGAAAGACAAATACAACATGATTTCACTTATTTATATGTGGAATGTAAAGAGCAATATAAACAAACAAACTAAACAGAAACAGACTCATAGATACAGAGAACAGACTGACAGTTTTCAGAGGAGAGAGGGTTAGGGGGACTGGTTGAAAAAGGTAAAGGGACTGAAAAGTTCATATTGGTAGTTACAGAATAGGCACAGGGATGTAAAGTACAGCATATGGAATATAGTCAATAATATTGTAATAACTATGTATGGTGCCATGTGGGTACTGGAAATATCAGGGGAATACTTTATCTAACCATCATGGTATACACCTGAAACTAATAAAAATAATATTGAATTTAAACTGTAATTGGAAAAGCCGTTTGAAAAGACAATAGAGAGTACTGCCGATAGACAAGACAGTGTCATGGAAGCAACCGCTCTCCCTGCCCACCTTCAGCATAAGAAATCATCCTGAGTTCCTTCCCAAACAAGGGTGAATGGTGTTTTATAGTGAAGAGAATTATTTAAAATTATACTTTATATTCTACCACAAAAGGAAATTACATCACAACAAAAAGGTACCACACCATAAGCCAGAAGTGCAATCTGAAATCAGGTCTCAAGATTTGTTCCTTTTAATAAGTGAGTAAAACTACATTTCAAGAGATGTTGTAGTTTGAGCGACCCAAGCATGATAAATGTGGGAGGGGATGTCATTTTTTAGTTTTTAGCACATGGCTTGGAGGAAAGGCTGGACTCGTTCAAGGAGCTACACATGTGGGAGAAGAGACTGTGCATATTGCGTGTCATGTCTTGAAGTATGCCTGGAGTAAATTTAGATGGTCACCATGACAACTGCTGGTTGAGGCAAATTTTTTTAAAGTGAGGGTCCAGAAATCATTAAACACCACAAGAATGGGGTCGTGTTGATCCTGGGGCTGAGTGGACCTAAAACAACTTGACATCATTTATTCCCATTGTGAAGGCTTTTTATCTCTGTCTTACAATAAACACCAAAAGAAAAGAGCTCAATGGCAGTTACTACATAAACATCTTTGCAGATAATCTTGCCTCATTCTTTTCCCAGCTGCAGACAAACACAGAGAACAGACTGACATCAAGTGTGGCTTTGCAAAAGTCAGCATAATTAAGAGAAACACATAACTTATTAATGCAAAACTATTTTGCATCTTGCCCTTGAAAAGTGTTTTTTCCCACCAATTTGTCATTTTCTTTCTCTTAAGGAAGACTTCAAGTATCACATTTCATTGTGGTTGCCTTGTTTGACAAAAGATAAACTGTAAGAGAATTTATTCACATACTAATCCAGCTGCAGGACAGAGTCTGAAAGAAATGGAGAGAGAACAGTATAAATGATGTTGAGACTCTCAATGATTTTCTTAAAAGCCCTTTTGTCCAGTCTTTCTAAGTAAAAATCCATACACACACAAAAAAATACCTGATAGAAACTGATTCTGAATGCTATATATCAAATTCCAAAACACCGGTGAATCATTGTTATTTTCCTCCAAGATATTGGACTCCTGACCTTCTAAATGGCATTCTGTTATAAGTTACATATATATTACAAGTACTTTTGTAATTTCTCAGTAAAGCATACTTCACAACCTCCTGCAGGTTCCTCTTGATTAACACCCACTCTCAGCTGTGTGACACAGTATCTAGGCATGCTGGTTGATGTGTAGATTCTACATAAACTATAGCAATCTCAGTCTCCCCTTCCTTGTGCACCAGTCTCTCTCCATTTCATTGTGGAATGTACTATGGGATTATACATTCTGAGATGTGCATGTTAATCCTACATTACTATCCTATGCTATGTTAGAAAAGAAACCTTATCATGAGATGCTTGGAATCTCTGCATAGAAGACTGGATGAAGGGCTAGAATTGGGCCCTAGAATAGGAGATTGCAGAGAATTGAAATAGGGGCCAAGATGGAGCTTTTATGGAATCTGTAACCAGTTGACTAGAGAGGGAGTGATGAGGTTAGTTAGGATATTCAGAAGGATATCTGGGCATAGAGATGGGAGCCAACTAGAGACTGACATGCCTAGGCCAAAGGAGAAGACAGTTCAGAAGTGTATAAGTCTAATAGACAGAATCTTTTAAAACAAAAGCCAAAATCAAATGGTTTCAGCCCACATACAAAAAAAAGACCTTTATTTTCCAGTGACTAGGAAGGCTGAAGAATATCTCTGTGTTGGACTGACAGATAATAATCAAGGTAATTATTGATAATTATTACCATTATTGTTAAAGGACTAGATTACTGACAGAGTGGTACCCCTTCAGATGAAAGAAGCTGGAAAGATAAGATATTCTCTTAAATTCCTTGTTTGAGTAATATGAGACAACTACGGTTAGGTACCTATTCTGAGTCATTAAATTCCTACTCTGTTTTGCTGTTATGAATTATACAGTTTAAACAGATGTCTGCGGTGAACTTCAGTAGAAATTATTAGGAGTGAGATCCAGTGATTATGAAAGCCCCAGACCCCGCTTTTCCTTGAGTATTATCTATAATATGAAATGGCCCCAGTGAACTGACAACATCCATGACACTCATTGGCCAGGCCATGATTCATCTTTCTGATTCCCCATGGTGTTCATGGAGCTATCTTAACCTGGACTTGAAATATCAGAGTGACTCTATATGTTTCCGTCTCCAATATCTAACTGCACATTATAGCTGCTTAAAACCTTTTAGTTTGAACTCCCAGGCCCTTCATGATGTGACATCAGCCTCCCCTCGCAGTAATTATCGTTATCATCATCATCATTATCATCATCATTGCTAACAGTTATTTAGCATTTATTATGCACTGGAATCCTTTACATAATGTCCTTATTCATCATAACAGTGCAAGGATTGTCTTTAGTTTACCAATAGGGGCTTAGTGACATTGAAAACCTTCCTCCAAACTACACAGACAGTATGTAGTGGAGCTGAGGTGTACACCTGTGTCAGTCAGTTTTGAAATCTAGAGGCTTATTGGAAATGCGTTAAAAACACAGAGGATCGCCTTTATAATACATTTATATATCTGACAAATTTCTAAAGCAACAGAAACTAAAGAGTGTCACAAAACATTATTTTTGAAAATTATAAGCAATCATATGCATAAATCAGAGCATTCTGATATAAAATAATATTGCACACAGATGGAAGAACGATAGACAAATGGAAATAAAGAACAAACTGACAGTGACTGGAGCGGGCAAGGGAGATAACAGGGGAAATAAAGGGAAGGGTCATCAAGGAACATGTATAAAGGGCCCATGGACAAAGACAACAGGGGATGGGGATTGAATGTGGGAGGTGGGATGGGTAGGGCAGGGGTGAGTAATGGGGGAAAAATGGAGACAACTGTAACTGAACAAAAATAAAAACAAAGAGATAGACAAAGAAAAGACTTGTTAGGGACTGTGTTACCAAAAAGTTCCTTTTGTGGTGCATGTAGTTCCAATTAAAATTCTAAGAACCTAAATGGTGTTTGACCTGCAAACTAACTTTTCGATAAGAAAGTCATTTTGGACCTCATTTCCCTATGTGACATCTGAAAAAATTCTCATCAGTCAATACTAGGTGTTCCAGAGAGCTCCTGCCCTCATATTTGCTCCTCTTCCTGCACTTTCCTCTGAAAACCCAACCTAGATCTTTCACTTGATCTTCTCTTGGGGTTGTCTTCCAAAGATAACATGTACAGGATACATGCCATCCTTATGTCTCAGGAATCTAGATTAAGATACTGTTCAGTTGGCCTTTTCTTGAACTTTTCCCCAAAGAACACACATACAAGAATCTTCCTATCCCTGAAGCTTAGGAATCCTGCAGTGGATGCCCTCTCCCCATGCCTTTTCTGCTCTGTGATTCCTGGAGCTCACATATGCTGGCCACTCCCCATAGACTCCTCTTAGGAATCCAGTGGAGGACTTTTTTCCACTGGGTTTTCTCTGGGGACTATTTCCTTGAGTTCATACATGCAGGACCCCTCAATCACTTTTCTCTCTCTTACTTTTTATTTTTTTAAAAATTAAAGTTTTTATTTATTTTTAGAGAGAGGGAAAGACAAAGAGAGTGAGAGAAAGATGTGCAAGATTGATTGGCCGCCTCTCACACACCCCCAACTGGGGACCTTGCCCACAACCCAGGCAAGTGCCCTGACTTGGAATCAAACCTGCAACCTTCTAGTTCACAGACCAGTGCTCAATCCACTGAGCCACACCAGCAAGGGCTCAGTCACTTTTCTCTTATGAATCCTGCACAGGACTTCCCTTCACTTGGCCCTCACTTGGGGCAGATTGAATTGTTAGGCTCGTCTCCATAATGGCACGGAGAAGAGAGAACTTGGAATACAATTCCTGCATTCTTGTTTTACTGTAAACTATAATTGTTTACATAGTAAATGTGGTGGCTTTTTGCATAGGGAAGAATCTCAATGTACTTTTATTCTTATACTCCTGGGATTTGTGATAAAACTTGTTTTCCTTCTAAAAAAAAAAAAAATACAACTTATTTTACCAATGAAGGCCCAGAGCTCAGGCTGTGGGGAACAACTCTGTTATTCTAATGCAATGCCCATTGACATCTCATTCTGAAAACTGGAGATCTGGATCCCCCTCACTTGGTTAAGAAGCCACCTAGTTCCCCTCTCTGTGCCTCTCTGTGTTAGGAATACTTCCAAAATTCAATGCACGATGTCTAGAATTCAAACTCTACAACCCAATTTCTAATTCCACACAATCTACAATATCTACTAATGTTAATGAGTCTCAAGGTCGGACAGAAGGAATGGTTCATTATAATAACTCAGTGCAGTCTCTTGAACATCTGCGGAGACGTGACTAGTCTGATGAATTTAGAAGTTTGGTTCTATAGAAACAGAGATTCTTATATCTCAAAGTCAAGGATTTATAAACCTGATCTAGATTGCAGAACATACAACCTAGGACGTGTGTGTCAGAGTAGAGGGACCCCTGTGCATCAGGCTCTTATTCAGTCACATTGAGCACAGACAGAATTTCCCATGATAGCTATGAAAAAAACTAGAAGATTCCACTACTTCTAAAACTGGGATGTAGAAACAAAAACTGACCTTGGCCAGATTTATTCCAGGAGACCATCAATTCATCATTCCTCTAACACTTGGCCCTGGTAGACTGTGAGACAATCAAAACAAGAAGGGCTGACATAAAGCAATGCCTCTAACGTGCAAGAAAAAAACATGCTACTTGTAAACCAAGCTTTCTTGATTCAGAGCATTTTTTATTACTTTATTGTTGTTCAATTACAGTTGTCTGCATTTTTTTACCCTCCCCTCACCCCCACCCCATCCAAACCCACTTCCCTCCTTTGCCTTCCCCTTGGTTTTGTCCATGTGTCCTTTATAGTAGTTCCTGAAAACCCTTCTCCCCACAGTCCCCTCCCCCTTTCCTTTGGCTATTGTTAAATTGTTCTTAATTTCAGTGTCTCTGGTTTTATTTTGCATTATGCTAAGCGAAATAAGCCAGGCAGTGAGGGACAAATACTATATGATCTCACCTTTAACTGGAACACAATCAACAAAAGAAAAAAGTAAACAAAATATCACCAGAGCATTTTTCTTTATCTTTTTTCTTTGTATTCTTCAAAAAACATTTCTGAAGCAAATAGGTAGCTTGTTTCAACAAGAAATGGGATCATTATTTTGCTAGCTGATGACAAAGTTCAAGGTCAGTTTCTCTCTGAGGAAAAGAGAGTCAGGCCCCTTCAGATGTATATGTAACAATTCAGAGGACTCAGAAATTATTAGGGAATCACCACCCTGCCAAGCAGACATGCAAACTGTGGAAGTGCACAGCTACATCATTCTAGGCATAAAATTGGGGTATATTTTATGATGACCAATATCCTTCTCCACATAACGGCAATATTATTTTTTTCCTAATGTTAACTGGAACAGAAAAAAAACCTCATTATGTTCTAGGCATGCAAATAAGGTCACAGTGATTTTAATAATAATGCCAGCATTTGTATGAGTTCCCATATCAGCACTGCAAGACTGTCCACCATTCCTCCCAGCATCATCAGTATCATCCCACTCTTAATATATGGTTGGAGAGCACTTACTGGACTGTTCTATTCTGTGGAAAGTACCACATGTCTAGAGTTGAAACGCAAACAAAAATTGAGGAATTCTGCATACACCACTTGAAGCAGATGCCAGACAGCTCACGATGAAACCAGAGACTAACTAACACCCATGCACACTGTTCCCAAACCTCCACCTCTCTGCCAAGGTAACTCATCATAAGTAGAACCCACAAAGCAAGATTTGATTCCACACTACCCTTACTTCACAGTGTCACTGTTAAAAACCTGGTGCTTTCAACAGTCCCATGTCAATCTTGTTTATTGATTCAGTAATAACTTTGCTAGTATAGGATTCTTTTGGTTTCTCTTGTTATTTGGGGATTGACAGTTGAAGAGGGTATAAGAATGTAGGGATAAAATACTCTCTATCCTTCTACTGTCACAATCAGCTGTGACTACCACATACCACCGTGGGACATGATAAACTGTTATAAACTACATTATAACCTGTTGCTTTATTTTTTTTTAATTTTTTAAAAGATTTCATTTATTTATTTTAGAGAGAGGGGAAGGGAGGGAGACAGAGAGAGAAACAGCAATGTATGGTTGCCTCTCACATGGCCCTCACTGGGGACCTGGCCTGCAACCCAGGCATGTGCCCTGACTGGGAATCGAACCGGGACCCTCTGGTTCCCAGCCTGTGCTCAATCCACTGAGCTACACCAGCCGGGGCTAATCTGTTGTTTTATAATTAATATGCAGTTATTAATCTCAAAGTCATCCTATCGTTATTTAATCATAGGAAATTTTGAGATTCAACCTGTTTTGCTTAGAACTCCATGCATCATACATATTGGCTGATTGTTTACCAAACCTATTTCCTTTTATTCACACACCCCTCGTCCCACATCCCTTGCAGCAGATGGGCCATGTGGATAGATATTATAAACAAAACTTCCAGGTCCAACACAACAAAATATCTCTTGTAGTTCCCTTCACTTTCTTCTGGCAGACAGAAAAAGAAAAGCCAGCAGGAGACCCTGAGTTCCTTCTTATGTGGTAGTTGTGCTATGAGAAGGAGGCGCCTGCTCCATATGTCATTCAATTGAAGGCCAGATACCCAACACCCACATTGTACTGTTGCATAAGCCAGAGCTATATTTAAGGTACATTAAGCCAATAACAATTGGGGGATTGGCATTATAGTGGTTAACCTTTCTAGTCTAATATATCCTGGTAGTTTAAGGCCTTATTTAGACTTTAGTTATGACTCCAAATTCCTTCCTAATACTCTCTAACCAGTTTATTTGTAAAATGTTTTCTAAGAATGTTTGACTCCAAATGGGAAAGGAGTCACATCCCGTATAGATGTTTTCTCTGAAGACTATTTAACTTCACTCTTAATTTCTCTGCTTTGTCTTCCCTGACAAACTGCCTCTTCCTTCAAAAAGTATGGGATATGTAATTCTCACGGTCTCTGGGGCTGAATATACCATCAGTTACTTAGCAAAATTTAAGGAAATTGTCTCTGGAAGATTGTCCCTTGAGGTCCAAAAATTACTCCAGTTCAATGGGTGTCCAACATTTTGACATCTGTGGGCTTCACTGGAAGAAGAAGAGTTGTCTTGGGCCACACATTAAATACAGAATGCTAATGAAAATTGATGCTCAAAATAAAGGTTTTAAGTAAATCTATGATTTTGTATTGAGCTGCATTCGTAGTCATCCTGGGCTGCATGTGGACAGTGGGCTGTTAGTTGGACGCCCCTGGACACATACATACACATGTGCACACATACAAAGTACCATAAGTGAATGTTGATAAAAACATCAAAGTGCAGTATCATATTCACAAACATTGCACATATTGGAATTACCACACATGTTTGATGCAATAAAAGAAATAGAGTATCATGAGTATTACTATGACAAATCATATTATTGTTCAGCAAATATTTATCTCCCAACCCATATATGAGAATATATATGAAGACATTAGTTGTCTCTGAGCTAGGCTACTGGAATATGACTGAGAATTTTTACTAGCTCCTTTTTGAAACTTGGACTTGATCAGGTGGCTTGCTTTGTCCAATAGAAAATGGGTGAAAGTGACAAGTTGCCAGTCCCAAACCTATG
This sequence comes from Micronycteris hirsuta, assembly GCA_004026765.1. Taxonomy (NCBI): domain Eukaryota; kingdom Metazoa; phylum Chordata; class Mammalia; order Chiroptera; family Phyllostomidae; genus Micronycteris; species Micronycteris hirsuta. The sequence goes on along the minus strand of PVJI01012025.1, from coordinate 30,147 downwards.
TCTTCAGAGGCATTATGCATTTCCACCTGACTTTGGGAAAATTTAGATTCTGCCATGAGAAGAATATGTAGCAGGTAGGCATTGAACCTGCTACATATGTACAAAAATGAGACACATGGGAAGACCTCAGTTTGACACACAGCCCGAAGCAGACCTTTTTCTAATCACACAAAGGCATTTGACTAGCAATTGTATTATTCACTTCATTTTTCTTTAAATATGTTTGTGTGATTTTATATGTATAATGCATGATGCTAATGATTAATAATAATAATAACAAACACCCTTACATGTTTCAATAGCTAATTTATCCCTATCCTTTTATCAGGGCACAGAATTTGAGGCATTTTAGGCTGACTAACTTGAGAAATCAGTCAGTGTCAACAGCCATGCAATCAAAAGGATTAAGGAGAAATACACTATTTCTGTGTTCTATCAAGGAAAGGATGAAAGTTGCTATAATCATAGTATGCACAGTTCCTAGCTTATCAGTGAAAATCTGTCCCTTGGTGAGACTATTCTAGTTAGTTGATAATTTAGAGTATATGTTCCAAAAACAATGTAAAGTTGTCTGTGGTACTCCTGGGTCAGTTTTCTAAGAACAAAAAAAATCAGCATATTTCCAATATTTGCTTAAAATAAGTAGAATGTATGTATTCTTATGTGTATGGGAATACATATGTGGACCTTTGTGGTCTCTGAACTAGGCTACTGAAACATGGCTGACAATGTTTACTGATTCCTCCCTTAAACAGATTCAGCTGAGTCTTGTTATAAACTGAAGAATCAGCATTACAGTCTGAAAATAAATATTTTTCTGGAACACTTTCAGGAAAAGGAGGAAATGTGACAACCCAGTTTTTGCCTACACAGCATTGCTGGGTAGTGTCTTTTCTCTGAAAGTGCAAGTCAGCCAAACCCTACTTGCATTGCACCATTCACACTGGAGGCCTTTGGTGGCTGGTTCTCATTTCTTCTCATACCAGTCCTCTGACTCCAAATTTGAAAAGTTAACTACCTTAACTTCATACAGGAACTTCCATGGTTCTGAGATTGATTAAGACAATCTTGGAAATAAGTGACAAACAGAAATTATTCTACAGGACTCTGAACATACAACACATAACGCCATATACGAAGGTCTGTCCAAAAAGTATCCGGCCATGTACTATGAAAAATAAAGACATTTATTGAAGAAGATACAAGACACAAGAAACATTGTACATAGGACAATGACACCTCACTTCCCTTCAAAGCAGGTACCTTGGTTCCTCACTACAGTTCTTCCAGTCACCATCAACTGCTCCATCATATTTTCCTGAATCTCATGGATGGTCTGAAATCTCTTCCCTTTATAAGGTGATTTTAGTTTAGGAAAAAGCCAGAAGTCACAGGGCACCAAATCTAGGCTGTAGGGGGGCTGAGTCACCTGGGTTATTTGATGTTTTGCCAAAACACTCTGCAGGAGACATGACACATCAGCGGGCACGTTGTCTCACTGAAGCTGTCAACCACCAGTTGCCCATAGCTGAGGCCTTCTGAATCATATGAATAGTTTTTTTGAGAAGTGTTCAAGCTTCATGCAAAATATGATGAAGATTTGTTGCTCTACTCACTCAGTCTTTTTGAATGCAAGGGCCACACAGTACACATGCTCACTCAACAGTGTCTACAACCCCATTGACTAGTACGGTGAAGTCATCGTTGTTCATGCATGCACATTCCAGTCCACTCTCCTTGGCATCAATGTCATGCAAACTGTTCTTGTTATATTAACAATGGTTGACCTTTTTTTGGACAGACCTCATATTTACCTTTGCACTTGGTGTGAACGTGTTTGCCTTGCCATACATGGTCTGTCTTCTGACTGTACACAAAAATTAGTTTTACAACTGTCAATGGATTTGTATAATCACAAGTATAAATTGCAAAGTGAAACTTAACTCTTGAAAACTTAACGAGAATTCTGTAATCGCAACTAGTTCATAGCATAATTCTGAAATCAGCAAGAAAGGCTCTAACTGATGCATGCGTGGTATGTACGACCTTGGAGGCCTAGATAACTTGTGTTTAAAAATTAAGCATTAAGCCCTGGCTGGTGTAGCTCAGTGGATTGAGCGCGGGCTGGGAACCAGATGGTCCCGGTTCGATTCCCGGTCGGGGCACATGCCTGGGTTGTGGGCCAGGTCCCCATGAGGGCCATGTGAGAGGCAACCATACATTGCTGTTTCTCTCCCTCTCTGTCTCCCTCCCTTGTCCTCTCTCTAAAAAGAAATAAAAATAAAATCTTAAAAAAAATAAGCATTAATTTGAATATAGTGAAGTTTTTATAATTTAATTTTATGTTTATTATAAAATATGCCTAATAAAATTTACCATATTGACCATTTTTAAGTATAGAGTTCAAAGCAGTAAGTACATTCACATTTTTGTACAACCATTACCACTATTCAAGAATGTTTTTCATCTTTCCAAACTGAAACTCTGTACCCATTAAACAGGGACTCCCCATTATTCCTCTCCACAGACTTTGGCAACCACAATTCTACTTTCTGTCTCTACGAATTTTATTATTATAGGTATCATATAAGTGGAATCATACATATTTGCCCTTTTGTGATTAGCTTATTCACTGAGCATAATGTCTTCAGTGTTCATCTATGTGCTAGCAGGTATCAGAATTTTATTCCTTTTTGAGGCTGAATAATATTCTACTCTGTGTATGGACTGCATTTTGTTTATCTATTCATCTGCTGATGCACACTTGGACTTTTTCACCTTTTGGCTATTGTTAATAAATGCTGATATGAACATAGATATACAAATACCTGTTTCAGTCCTGCTTTCAATTATTTTGGATATATACCTAGAAGTGGAGCTACTGAATTATACAATAATTCTATGTTTAATATGTTGAGATATTGTCATTCTATTTTCCACAGTGGCTACACAATTTTACTTTCCTACCAGCCGTGCATAAGGATATCAATTTCTCCACATCCTCACCAATACTGTTTTTTTTTCTTTTCTTCTCTTTTTTATAATGCAATCAATCTTAATGGGTGGGAAGTGGCACTTCATTGTAGAGTTAATTTACATTTCCCTAATGATTAGTGATGTGCACTTTTTCTCGTGCTTATTGATTATGAATATCTGTAACTCTTTTCTGAAGAAATGTCTATTCAAGCCCTTCGTCCATGTTTATTTCAGCTGCTTAGGGTTTTTCTTGCTAAGTTGTAGGAGGTATGCATTCTGGATGTTACTCCATTTATCTGATATATGGTTTATGAATATTTTCTCCCACTCTGTGGGTTGCATTTTCACTCAGATGATAATATTCTCTGATGCATAACATTTTAAAATTTTGATGAAGTTCAATTCATTTTTTGTGGCCTATGCTTTTGGTGTCATATCAAAGAAGCCATTTCCTAATCCATTGTCTTGAAACCTATTCCCCACTTTTTCTTATAAAGGTATTATAGTTTTAGCTCTTATGTTTTAGTCTTTGTTCCATTTTGAATTAATTTTTGTGTGTGGTGTAAGGTAAGGGATCATCTTCTTCTTCTTCTTCTTTTTTTTTTTTTTTTGCATGTGAATTTCCAGTTTTCCCAATACTGTTTGCTGAAAGCTCTCCTTTTCCTGTTGAGTGGTCTAGAACCTTGAGGAAATTATTTGACTATACATGTAAGGGTTTATTTCTAGGCTCTCTATTCTATTCCATCAGTGTATATGTCTGTCTTTATGAGAATACTACACTGTTTTAATTACTGTCACTTTGTAGTGTTTTGAAAACAGTAAGTTTGAGTCTCCCAACTTTGTTCTTTTTAAAGATTATTTTGGCTATTCTGTGTCCCTTGAGGTTCCATATGAAATTTAGAGTGGATTTGTCTATTCTTTCAAAAATCATCATTGAAATTTTGATAGAGATTATATTGAATCTGTAGATTGCTTTAGTAGCATTAAATCTTAACAATATTAAGTCTTCCAATTCAAGAATACACAATATATTTCCATATATTTATATTTTATTTAATTTCTTTCATCAATGATTTTTACTTTTCAGTGGCTAACTCTCTGGCCTCCTCAGTTAAGTTTACTCCTAGACATTTTATTTTTTGATGCCATGGCAAATGGAATTTTTTCTCAATTTATTTTTTGGATTGTTTGTTATTGGTGTAGAGAAAAAAGGTAAGTTTGTGTGTTGATATTGTGATTTGAAGCTCTGCCAAATTCATTTATTAGTTCTGAGTATATGTGCAGTCATTAGGATTTTGTGCATATAAGATCCTGTTGTCTATGACAGAGGTATTTTTACTTCTTAATTTAATTTGAATTTGTTTTATTTCTTTCTCTACCATATTTGCTCTGTACAGAACTTCAAATATTATTTTGAATAGAAGTGACAAAAACAGGAGATAATGCAGTTTTAACATTGACTAACATTTATTTTCACTGAAGATAAAATCTACAATTTCAGTTTACATCAATTCGCATTGATTCATGTAAAGGAAAATAATTTAGGAATATTAACCTTCCTGCCACTAATTAGAAGTTGGGAGACCAACAGAAATGAAATAGGATGGGTAGGGTGGAGAAAGGATCTGAAAATAAATAGAAGTTAGAGCAAAGGCTAAGAGGTCAGTAGCAATGGCAGCTCCAGATTTCATGGGATCTGAAGTTTATACAATTTTGGGGTGCTCCTTTAAGGAAAAACACAAAGCATAGCAAGATATTGAATATTTATTTGAAATGAGAAAAGAAATAACAATAAATGTCTGTTGTCTTGGAAATTCAGGTCCCTTTCTCTCAGAAACTTTAAAAAGTTTTTCAGAAGTGATTATTTAGACAGGTTTTCTGTATTCAATCTGGTTTCCACTCCCCCTCTAGAATACTGTACAACTTATAGAAATCCCCAGTATTCCCAGGACCCCATGCAATTAAAGGACCCTGGTGATGCTGAATAATCATCGGCTTCTTGGGGAGTCCATCATCTGATCAATCAAATGCTTGAATACATATGTGTTCCCCAAGTGCTGGCCTTGAGGAGTAAGACTGGAAAAAGTTACACTGCATCATTTTGTATAGGGACTCTAGGACTAAAACTTGAATTACTTGTACTGCATCTGTATTCAATTTTAGCATGAAAGGGCCATGATTTGTAGCTTTATTATAATGCCAGGCAATGAAATCATGATTTATTAGATCAATCTTTTTTTACAATTTTTGCCAATAAAGGTTTTTTAAAAGTTTTTATTTATTTATTTTTAGAGAGAGGGGAAGTCAGGGAGAAAGAGAAGGAGAGAAACATCGATGTATGAGAGTAAAATCAATTAGTAGCCTCTCAGGAACGTGGCCCACCACCGAGGCATGTTCTCTGACCAGGAATTGAACTGGTGATCCTTTGGTTTGCCAGACAATGCCCAACCCAGTGAGCCATACCAATCAGGGCAAGAAAGTTCGCTGAAAATTCCAGAAGAATTTATTGACTACTAAGAACCATCCATAGTATAATCTCTAGACTCATATATCTCAAGACTGCGTGTGGAAATTTTATATTATTATTTTCATTTATTTATGAGATAGCTGAGGCACAGAGAGAATGATTAATTTTCTCAGAGAAGTAAATCTAATAAGGTGTGCATTGGCTCTGGAGATTATGAGCTTAATCGCAACAGTTTACTACCTCACCAGGCCTCACCAACTACTGATGAGTGGGTGGTATTTATTTGTGATGTGAGAATCCTCAACAATAAATGGGTATTCTCTTACTCCTGGTGGAAGACCAATTACTTTACATCCTATCATGGTAGTAATGAGAGCATGTGGCTTGAAGTACGTTTCCTTTTTGATCTGCTAATCTGTTTTCTAGGAAATCTTCTCTAGTTTGTCTGTTAGGACTCAATTGTCTTTTTTAGTTTTATTTTGTTTTCCCAGTCAGTGGCTTCAGAATCCCTAGAGCTCCTCCTGGAGCCATAGAAATCGACTGGCCAAGTATTGGAACACTCAACCCAGGGAAAAACCTGGGGGTATGGAATAGGGTCAGGAGGCCAGAAGGGAGATACTACATTCCTTCTTTCTAGGCATCCTCAGTGATCCTGGGTAAAGCTGATCCTCATCTGAATATCACTCACATCACATACATACCAATAACAGCAGACAGAATTAGATAAAATAAAAGCAAAACATAGGGCTCAATACATACAAGTTACATACAAGTATCTCTATATTTCTGTATCTCCTCCCTGTTTCCAAACCTAGAGGAGCTATATGTGTAAGAGCAAGGTAGCAAGAATATCCAAGACCTAGACCCCACCAACAGACATACAAACACACACAGAGAGCACAAAGAGCTACATTGAGGGCAAAAGGTATGAGAAGGGAAACTCTGTCTCTCCAGTCCTCTTCAGACCCAAACCCAGCATTAAGCATAAGAACTTTATAATAATAAATGTGATATTAGACTTTCAAACAGAACTATAAAAATTTCAATATCCAAAAATAAATTTGAACAATACTTTATGAAAAGGGAACATTAGAGATTTTATGGTTGAAAGCAGTTAAAATGAAGACCATTTCACATTTATAATTTAAATAGTTCAAGGCCAGAGGTGAGGGAGGAGGGAGCATATCACCTTGACAGGGAAAACTTTTTTATTATTGACATTATTTAAATTACTGGGCCCATGCTAATAATACAAGTATACAAAATTTTAGTTGGTTGTATATTATTTTTTAACTTTCCAAGGGACAATGTACTCTTTGACTGCTTGCACATGGATCAGTCTCTATGAAACCTCCCTTATTATAGGACTGCTAGTTGAGACTCCCCCAAAAGATATTTACAATGGCTTACTGACCTCCCCAAAGAAACAAAACTTCTTTTCCTGGGGAAATAAAATTTATTAGGGGTAGAGAACATTGTGGACATTTTATTATTTCTGACCTTGATTTAAAATCATTTCTATTTTTCTTTGAATCAGTTACTGGTATCGATAGGCAGACACAGTGGGTTATTGGGGTCCTTTGGGAAACAGGCATGGAGACAGAGCTATAAGCACAAAAAGGTTATTGTGGGATAATGCCTGAGAAAGATAAAAGGGGGAAGGGAGCTGGGTTAGGCCGAGACAACCTGTGTCCACTATGTGGATCTGACACAGTTTCAGCAAACTCAGTAAGGAGCTGGGGAATAAGGGTTGTTTGTTAGGCCCCCTACATTGAGAAGGAATGACCAGGCTCTAGTAATCACACAGTCATCAATTAGGGACTATCTAGCAAAAGCATGGCATCTTTTGGGAAGCTGAGAGAGATCCTGAGGGCAATGTAGCTGGAAGTTGTCAGCCAACTGCACTCCTTACAGCTGAACAGCAAGTTCTTTTTTGAAAGGAGACCTAAGCCATCATATCCCTGGATCCCACACCTGATTGCACGTTAAAGTTCTGCATCCCCAGCTTGTCTATTAATTTTATAAGTTTAATAAGTGTTTTATGAGGCCTCATTAGATACTCATCAACCACTTCCATACAGCCAAACAACATGTGGATACCCAGGATAGTCAGCTATTAAGAAGAGTCAATTAGTAAACATGGAACTAAAATGTGGGACCTGACTCAATTTTGTGCCACATGTCAGCTTATTTATGATCAAATAAAATACAGATTCTCTGACAAAGAGGACTATCTTCTATTCATATTTATATCTTCTCATTTCCATCCCCAAACACACACACACACACACATATACACAAAATAGAGGGTGCATTCTGCCAAGGAAGTCCCAGTAAATGTATTTAATAGAATGACTGATACCACAATGTTGTACCTTCTTCCCTTCTCTTCATATCCATATAGGCAGCTTTTGTGTCAATTGCTATTCTATTGTTGGCGCTTCTGAGTCTGGTTCTGAAAGCAATATACTTTGTCTATTTTCTTTTTTATGAAAGAAAGAATAAAATACCACCCAATAGTAACAGACAATATAAATACAAAAACTCTGAGAAGAAGAAATGTAATGTTACAGAATTGACTCAAGAACCATTTTCTGGCACCTGCCACTCGAATGACATCTCCAGTAAGGTAACTTTCTTTTCAGCACACCAGAGAGCAAGGTTGGGAGCAAGATGTATTACATATTATGGGAGTCAAGAATTTGTCAGCACAAATTTAGGAAGGAAGGAACAGAGGGAAGAAGGAGGAAAGGAAGGATAAAAGGAGGAAGGTTATAGAGATTGTTTACAAAAAGTGAGGATTGGGGAGTACCTCTGTGTAAATTTAATAATAACTTTCATTTTGTCAATGGACTGAGGATAATTTTATGATTGGAGGAAGTTTGTTTTCATGATAAGAACGTATCATGATGAAACATAAATGGGATGAAACATAAATGTCAGGAAGCCTTAGTAGTTGCTAATGATGGAACAGTCCTTTGCAAATGATCATTGTCAGTCTGTAGTATCACCTGTGGTCCCCCACAGGGTAAGAGTTTGGCAAGTCATGGGGCTGACATTAAACACAGAAAAAAAAAGGAAGGAAGGAGGGAAGGAAGAAAGGAAGGAAGGAAAGAAGGAAAGAGGAGGGAAGGTAGTATCAAAGAACATGTATGCATGACCCATGGACATGAACAACAGTGTGGGAATTGACCGTGGGATGGCGGGTGGGATGGGATTGGGTGAGGCAAAAGGGGAAAAATTGGGACAACTGTAATAGAATAAGCAAGAATAAAACAATTAAAAATAATAAAGAGAAAAAAGAAAAGAAGAAAGAGAGCGAGAGAAAGAAAGAACCATTGCTTTCAAAGACTGCGGCTTCATTTGCAAAAGCATTTACTAATGTCCACTTTTCAGTGCTAGAAGACAAGCCATTGACTCCTGACTTCTTGAAAGTAACCTGGGGAGAGCTGCAAATTGGGAGGCTAACACTGAGCTACAGGGGGGCTTCCTAGAAGGCTCTTTTATACAGTGTGCTGCTGGATAATTTATTTGTTTCAAGTCCATGATTAATGGAATTATTATTCATAATTCAAAACGCCTAAAGAGCAAAGAACACAAACTGTTCTGACTAGCTGACAGTAATTGTCAGGCTCACACTAATAACATCTGGGAAAAGAAAGGGCTCTGGTATTTTCCTTGAACTTGATTTAGAAATGCTATTTCCTAACAGCAATCAAGTGCTGTGGGCAGTGTACAGACAAACATTGGAAATATTGCTGGTTCTGTTCCAGACCACCACAGTAAAGTGGGTCATATGAATTTTTGCACATAAAATAGTGATGTTAGACTACACTATGCAGTAGTCTATTAAGTGTGCAACAGCATTACATAAAAAGCACAGTGTACATACCATAATTTAAAAATACTTTATTGCGCCCAGCTGGTGTAGCTCAGTGGATTGAGTGTGGGCTGGGAACCAGAGGGTCCCGGTTCAATTCCCAGTTGGGGCACATGCCTGGGTTGCGGGCCAGGTCCCCAGTGAGGGCCATGTGAGAGGCAACCATACATTGCTCTTTCTCTCTCCCTTCTCCTCTCTCTGAAAGTAAATAAAATCTTTAAAAAAATACTTTATTGCTAAAAAAATGCTAACCATCATCCAAGCCTTCAGTTACTCATATCCTTTTGCTAGTGGGAGTGTCTTGCTTCAATGTTAATGGCTGCAGTCTGATCAGGGTGGTGGTTTTTGAAAGTGCAGATGGCTGTGAAAATTTCTTGAAATATGACAATAAAATTTGCCCATGGAGCGACTCTTTCTTTCACAAACAGTTTCTCTGCATCGTGCAATGCTGTTTGATAGCATTTTACCCACAGTAGAATTTCTTTCAATATTGGAGTCAGTCCTCTCAACCCATGCTGCTGCTTTATCAACTAAGTTTATGTAATAATCTAAATCTTGTGTTGTCATTTCAACAACCTTCACCAGGAGTGGATTCCATCTAAAGAAACCACTTTTTTTTGTTCACTCATAAGAAGCAAATCCTCATCTGTTAAAGTTATGTCATGAGATTATATCCATTCAGTCACATCTTCGGGCTCCACTTCCGATTCTAGTTATCTTGCTATTTCCACCACATCTGCAGTTACTTCCTCCACTGAAGTCTTGAACTCCTCAAATTCATCCATGAGGGGTGGAATCAACTTCTTACAAACTTCTATTAATGTTGATATTTTGACCTCTTACCATGAATCACAAATAGCTTTTTATCCTTACTGTTGTATTTATTCTAAGGATGTAACTAAACATATTGTTTGTTGCATTAGTTTTCTATGTATGAGTTTCCCCACAACAGAGAAATTTCTGTATGATCTTAGTATCAAGAATAGTTGTATAGCATGAGTGCTGAGCAACTGTTTGATTAACTCAAATGTGCACTGCCTTGTATAAATACCAATACACAAATGTTCTTAATGGCATCCAGAATGCTCAATCCTTTCCAGAAAGTTTTTCACATACTCTGTCCAGATTCATCAAATAATCACTATCTATGGAAGCTACTGCCTTAAAAATGTATTTCTCAAATAAGACTTGAAAGTCTAAATTATTCCTTGATACATGGGCTGCAGAATTGATGTTGTGCTAGCAGGCATGGAAACAATGTTAATCTTATTGTACATCTCCATCGGAGCTCTTGAGTAACCAGATGTAATATTTTGAGCAGCAATATTTTGAAAGGAAATTTTTTCTGAACAGTAACTGTCAATGATGGGTTTAAAATATTCAGAAACCATGTTGTAAAAATGTGTGTTGTCACCCAGGCTTTGTTGTTCCATTTATATAGCACAAGCAAAGTTGATTTAGCACAATTCTAAAGAGCCCTATGATTTCTGTAATGGTAAATAAACATTGAATTTAACTTAAAGCCACTACCTATATTAGCCCGCAACAAGAGAGCTAGCCTGTCCTTTGAAGCTTTGAACCCAGTCATTGACTTTTCCCCATTGCTATGAAAGTCCTGGATGGCATCTTCTTCCAATAGAAGGCTGTTCCATTGGCATGAAAAACCTGTTGTTTAATTTAGCCACCTTCATTAATTTCCTTAGCTATATCTTCTGGATAACTTGCTGCAGCTTCTACATCAACCCTTGTCCCGTGTATAATGTGCACTCACATTTTTGTGTATGTTATGGGTTTGTGTATGATGGGTTATTATATCCATCATTATGCCCATGCTATGCAATAATTGTACCCATATGTAATGTGCATCCTTATTTTTCTTCCAAAAATTTGGGCAAAAATTGTGCATTATACATGTCAAAATACAGTAAACCTCATCAACTAATCTCTCCTAGCTTCAAACTTTTCTTCTGAAGCTTCCTCACCTCTCTCAGCCTTCATAGAATTGAAAAAATCTGGGGTTTTGTTCTAGATTGCATTTTCACTTAAGGGAATGTTGTAGCTGGTTTGATCTTCTATACAGATCATTAAAACTTTCTCCATATCATCAATGAAGCTGTTTTCTTTCTTTTCATTTGTGTGTTCACTGGAGTAGCACTTCTAATTTCCTTCAAGAACTTTGCCGTTGCATTCACGGTCTGGTGAACTATGTAGTGCAAGAGGCCTAGATCTCAGTATATCACAGCTTTCGACGTGCCTTCCTTACTAAGCTTAATCATTTCTAGCTTTTGGTTAAAGTGAAAGATGTGTGACTCTTACTTTCAGTTGAACATGTAGAATTATTAATTGGCCTAACTTCAATATTGGTGTGTCTCAGGAAATACAGGGGCCCGAGGAGAGGGAGAAAGACGGAGGAATGGCTGACAGAACACACACATTTATTGATTAAGTTCTCCATCTTATATGAGTGTAATTTGTGGCACCCCAAAGCAATTACATCAAAGATCACTGATCACAAATCTCTATAACAAATATAATAAAAATGAAAAAGTGTGAAACATTAGAGAATTACCAAAATATGATACAGAGACACAAAGTGGGCAAATGCTGTTGGAAAAATGCCTTCAATGGACTTGCTCAGAGCAAGGTTGCCACAAACCTTCAATTAAAAAAAATGCAATAGAAGCACAATAAAGCTAAGCGCAGTAACTGAATGTAAGTCCATACATAACATTTCCCACATACAAAACCAGATGCATGTCTTGGAACTTTTCATTTATTCCAGTGGTATTTATTTTTTTATTCTAGGCCTACATGGTCATACTTAAGGTAAGCAGTGACCTTTTTCTAATTTTATGAACAGTACAGGTTTGTCCTTATGAATACAATTATGACTTTGAACTAGAAGTCTCTAGCCATTATTACCAAATTAAGGAAGGGCTCAAATGAACACTATTTGAATAGTTTTGCCCAATTGTTGAGGATCTCAGAGACAAGTAGATCCCAAATAACATTATATTCAAGGGCATTTTCAAATACCTTGTAAGCCAATATTTTACAGCACATATTTCCTTCTTTTTCTTCTGTAATTGATTTATGTAGTCAAGTTCACTGTGAGTTGAAAGCTCATACCTAGCTGAAAATGATCTACATGCAAGAATCTTGATCTTTGTCCAAAACATTTCAAGAGCCCTTAGAGGCTGAGTTGAAATATCAGAAACAATTTTACTCAACATTAGCTCAACTAGCAAAAGGCAGGTCTGGGAATGAAGCCACTTAAACTGCACATGGTCCGCACCAGACCATTAAATGTTGTTCATGCCCAGAGATGTTTACATCCCAAATATTTTAAAAGTTCCTTTGGCAAAATTAACTATTTGAGATACTATTTATATATCACACATCCTGGTATCTTAATTTGGGAATACAGAATAGAGTTCTACAGGGAGAAGTAGCTGGAAATTTTTGCTAAAAAAATGATGATCATTAACTCTATTGCAGCAAGTGTATATTTAAAAAAACTTACAAATTATAAACCTTAAAGTAGCATGCATGAATAAATAATAAGATAAAAAAGACTGAAAAGAGAATTCTATTATACCAGATTCATAGAAACAGCAATGCCATTTCTATCTCTAAGTATTATGAACTTAATCCCAGAATATTCTTATATTATAACAAATATCACTTATGTTTTAGAGGTCTTTTACTTTTCACTTGATATAATATTTCCAAACACATAATTTTAATAGTCTCATGAAGATAATTTCATTCTTGTTTTGCTGCTGCTGATGATGAAGTTCATAAAATAAAATAATTTGCCTAACTCCTAATAACTAGTGAATAGTACAGCACTGTTGTTCTCAGTCCATTATGCCTTCTTCCACATCCAGGCACCCTAATTTGTAAGTATATAGTAGAGTTCTGGAGAGAAGAGGTATCTGGAAGTTCTTATTAGACAAGATGAAGATGATAACATTACAACACCAAATATTAATATTTATTTCTATATCTACCTTCCCTATTAGATGGTAATCTTCTTAAAGAATATACATTAAATCTATATCCCTCATACCTTGCATAGTATCTATATAGTCACATATTTGTTAAACCAAAACAGGCTTAATAAATATGAATACGAGACTTTCAGGAACATTTGCTCTGTGACAGTTGCTCTGTCACTAAAAACAAATTTTTCTCCAAACCTGGGAAAATGTAAGGAGCCACATGGGAGCTGGAATAGGGATAGATTCATTCATCCATTTATTCAAAAACTACTTATTGAGAATCTACTATGTGTGGCATTGTGTGGCAGAAGGCAGAGTAATGCAGAAGACAGGCATGATACCTTTACTCACGGAGCACTCATAGACTTAGACTTGAACTTTTAACTCTTGTTGCAAAGTAGGAATCAGTGTTTCTCAAATGTGAATGTGTGTATGATTTGCTCAGGGATTTGGTGGATTCTGATTCAGTAGGTCTGGAGTAGGGCCAAAGTGTCTACATTGCTTGCAAACTCCCAGTTGATGCTAATTGCCCTGGTACCAGATTCATCCTTTGAATAGTTAGGACCATGAATATAAAATTGTGTTCTCTTGAAATACTGCCTTATATTCCCTCCTCCTCCCCCAGACTTCCCCAGTGTTATTTGTCTTCATTTATGTGTGTGTGTGGTTCTATGAAATTTTATCACATATGTAAATTTGTATATTCACCATCACAGTAAAGATATAGAACAGTTCCATCACTCCCAATCCCCCCCGCAACATTGCAAACCCTTGGCAACCACTAGTCTGTAATCAATCTCTATCTATAATTTTGTCATTTCAAGAGTGTTATATAAATAGAATCATACAGTATGTAATCTTTTGAGATTGGTACTTTCACTCCACATAATTATCTAGAGAGCCATGCAGGGTTTTACCTATATCAATAGATGATTCCTTTTTATTGTAGAGAAGTGTTCAGTGATGTGAAAGTACCACAGTTTATCAGTTGAAGGACATCTGGATTTTTTCCATTTTCAGTTATTTCAAATAAGGCTGCTGTAAATGTTTTTGTACAGACTTTTTTGTAAATTTAAGTCTTCATTTCTTTGGGATGAACAACCAAGATTGCAACTGCAGGGCAATATGATAGTTCCATGTGTAGTTTTATAGTAAATTGTCCAATTGCTGTCCAACGTGTCTGTACAATTTTACATTCCCACTAGCAAAATTTGAAAATTCTAGGTGCTCCTCATCCTTGCTAGCACTTGGTGTTGTGACTATTTTTTAAATTCTCACTTGTGTATATATATATATATATATATATATATATATATATATATATATATATACACACACACACATGCATACATATATATTTCTTTATAAAATTAAAAAACAGTATATATATATTGTGCTATCTCAATGTGGTTTTAATTTGCATTTCCCTAATGACAAATAGTGTGAAACATCTTTCTTGAGCTTCTTTGCCATCTGATTTTTTTTGGTTAAATATCTGTTTAGATATTATCCCTAGTTTTAATTGGATTTTTTCCTTTATTATTTCTGTTCAGTTTTAAGAGTTCTTCATGTGTTCCAGATATGACCACTTTGTCACATATGTCCTTTAGAAATAATTTTCTAAATATTAAGATTTTCTTTCATCTTCTTCACAGGATCTTTAGCAGATCATAGGTTTATAACTTTAGCGAGGCCCAAATTATCATCTTTCCTTTTATGGATTGTGCTTTGGGTATCAACAACTGTTTACCTAAATCTTATCCCAACGATTTTGTCCTATGTTTACTTTTTGAATAAAGGTTTTATAGTTTCTGGCTTTACATTTAAACCTGTGACCACTTTGAATTAGTTTTTGTATAAGGTGCGACTTTTAGATGGAAGTTTTTTTACACCTGTTGAGGTGTAGTATGAGGTCCTGGTAGGTGCTATGTGCAGTTTCTCACTGGACTGCACTAACATCACCCCTTCAGAAATGGAGCAGAGCTTTTACACCTCCTCAGTGCAGACAGTTGTGGTACAAGTTCAGTTAGCTCTTCCGTCAGCTGACATTTTTTCAACAAATGTGTGACACTGACATTCACGGCCTTGATTCTGAGTGAATGTGTAAACTCATCTCCTCACTAGACTCCTCTGAAGCTAAGGAAGGGGGAACAGGAGGGCTGACATAGAATATTTTGTTGCTACAGGGAGGGTGGGGATAGAAGTTGGCTTCCTGCTGTCACTATAAGAAGTAAAGAAAATAAAGGGTCAAACAGCCCCAGCTCTTGTCTCCCCATTCTACTTCATTGCTGGTGAGTTGGGGTTGAAACTCTACTCCCCAGGGTGCTCCACTGATACAGGAATGAACTGTGAAGCCTAGTGCTAAGTAGCTCTGCCTCTTACCACTTCATTAAGTCTTGTTTCTTTTAGGAAGATATGGAGTCTTTTCACTGTGTGATGCCAATGACACTCCTGGGTGGGAGGGAGAATCATAATACCAACTGCTTCTGGCTGACGAGGAACGAAATATCATCAGATCTTCATTCAGCTTCACCAAAACTACTCCTGTAGGGGACTAAGTACACTGCCTGTATATACTGAACAGAAAACAGATGGCTCGTTCCCTCATCAGCCCCACCAGTACCTCTGGGCAGGGGAATCAGGGCTGCCACCTGCTTCTGTGGTTCAGGGGGAAGCAACAGAGAGGAAGATCAGCTTGTGGCTTGGCCACACTGCAACTGGGAGGGAGGGATACAGCTTTTTCCATTGTCTTACTTGTTTTTGGCTGAAGTGGAGTTGCTATTGCCAAAAAGGTTTCTATTTTTAGGTTACCCACTTTCTTGGCCTTCAGCTAGGGAAGGCAGGCTTTTATTTTTCTGTGATGTTCGCAGTTCTGGGTTGGAGACTTTTAGAGCATCCTGGGTCAAATATATGGAGATGATTAAAAAAAGAAAAGACTCACTGCCATGTTGCTCCTGAAGCCCTCTGTTATTTAAATCTGCAAATAATAGAACCCCATGCAATGGGATTTCCTTCCTTCGGATTATTACTGAGGACTGACCCTTTTTCTCAGTCCTATATATTGCATTCTCTGAACCCTGAGGGACCAGGAGCATGACACTTTACATTTCCCATTAAATTGCCCCTTAATAATGATTGAAATTAAGAAATTTTAATCCCAAGAGCCCCTCTTGTGGCTTCTAGGTTCAAGAAGTGCTATAAGCCTCTGAGGAGTCACATGGGAAGACAGCAAAGGAAGCTCTGGCCTGTCTCTTTGGATTGCAATCACATCTGAGAAGAAAATGAGCTCTTAACTCTTCCTTCTGCTTCCAAATGTGGCCTCTGTTTACACCCTTCTCAGTCCAACATGCATTATGTTCCTCATTACTTAGCTAATATTTTCAAATACTCAGCTCCACAAAGGTCCTGGCAATTAATAGTGGGACATCACAGGAATCAATTTTAACCTCTGCCCCTCAGTTCATGTACTCTCTGCCCTCTCTAAAGATAACTCAGAGTGGCCAACATTTCCCGACACTAGGAATTTTTAACAACTTTTTGTGGAATAGAGGAATGTGGCAGAGTCACATAAAATCCTGATAATTTCTGGTAGATAATACTCACTTAAAAACACTTTCCAAACATATACTAAGATTTTATCAGCAAATAGTTATAACTAAGAGCTTAAGTTTAAATTTCTTAAATGTATTTCAGTTATAGAACGTATGTCTTCACTCTGTATCAAATATAACATATAATTATAAAAATCTCAAGTATATCGATCCATGTCATCTAGGCTTAATGGTAAAATCCAAACACCAATGCCTTTTGCAATTAGAAACCCTTTCTATTCAATGAGAAATATTTTATTTTTATGAAAAGATATACATACTTTAGAATTGTATTTGGAAATGAAAATGAACTCTCTTCTAGCTATACACAAAGAACCCATTTATTCAAGACACAAGTGGTTTACCGGTAATTCTCAGCAGCTTGCATAGTCAACTAGCCGTATGATTTCCAAGCTCTGGAGAGCAGTTTCTTGGAGACCACATTTCTTCACCTAAGTTGTGTGTATCAGAGTCATCCTCAAAGTAGTAAGGGACCAGGAAGCAAAAAGGACCAGACTTCATTTGGAGAGTAGGTTGCAAAACCAATAAATTGAACTAAAATTCTTATCTCTTAAATATGGGAGCAATACCAATTTCATTACATCAGTGGTTCTCATGCCTTAGTTGCACATCAGAATCACCTAGAGGGCATGAAAAATGCAAATTGCTGGGTCCCACACTCAGTTTCTGATTCAGTTGCTCTGGGGTGGGAACTAAGAATCATTTCATACCAGATCCCATATAGCTGCTGATGCCGCTGATCATAGGGACCACTCTTTGAGAACCACTACATCGCAGCATTTCCCTCTCATATTTCTATATTATTTTACATTTAACAAACATCTTTGTTTTTAACTTGATATCATAATGAATTTTGAAAATGCACAAAAGTGGACAGAATAGCATAAGGAATTCTAATAAATCCATCAAGCCCCAACAACATTCCACTGACAATTTCTTAACATACCACATTACTTTTTACGCGTTTTTTCTCTGGGAGACAAGGATTCTTAGAAATTTATAATGTCTAGTGAGAATACTGCCTTGTATTATTATTCTAGTATTTTTAATTTTGTACTTTTAGCTAATGTACAGTATCTTTACAACTCTAAAAAAAGGTGGAGATAGTGGTTTACCAGCTTCCATGTTACATAGAGAGAAATTGAGGCTCAGATGGTTATTAAGTGATTCATCCAGTTTCACACTTAAGTTTGATTTCAGAATTTACATTGTCAATTATCATCATTATTTGCTTCCATTAAAACCAACTTACTTGGTTCAAGGCATGTGAAAAATAAAATAAACAGGTTCCAGAAAAGATGGCCACACAGGTAAACATAGTACTTGAATCCACCCACAATCACATGAAAATCACTACTAAACTACAGATCGGTCATCATTCAAAACAGCTACATTGCTAGGGCAGCAGCTTGAAAGGCCCCGGGGACGTATGGGGAAGAACTGAATTATCTGTCATCAGGATGAGGTCTGGAGGGGCAACTTTTTCTTAGACAGAGGTGTTGGCAGAGGCCATTATTTCTTTGCTGAGCCCTACCCCCACAGAACCAGCAGGCAGGCACCATATCTGAGTCTCCATCACCTAGGTCACATTGTTCTCCCCACCCTGGTGATTCTCTGAGACCTGACTCCACCCAAACCTTTCCCAGTGTTTTTTTCATACAAATATCCTGTCTTGGCTCATGCCTTCAACTTTTCTAAAATCTGTCAGACAAGCAGCATCTGGCCTCTGTGCGCCCTATATCTCTAGCTAATGGTCCCAGGCCCTGCGCTAGTGGCAGCCAACCTTGGTTCCCAGCTTGTCCACTCCTGGGTAACTCTAAGCCCAAAACAAGTAGTAGTCATCTGAAGATTGCTTTGTAGGTCATGCCAAGTGGCCCCAGGCAGGATATAGGTAGTGGCTGACCTTGGACTACACCCTCCAGGAAGTCCAGAGCAAGCACACATGGGGGACAGATTCATATCATGTCAAAGTACCACCTAACCACCTCCACAAGCAATACACTCAAGGGGAAGACTCAGTGGGTAGCAGAGCCCTACTGTAGTACAACAGGAGGGTATACATACCCACATGGGGGTGATTGGTGAAGCTGTGCTACTGGACCCTATAGGACACCTACTAAATTAGGAAATTCTACCAAGAACAGGAGACATAGCAACTCTTCATAATACATAGACACAAACACAGGGAGGAAGCCAAAATGAGGAAACAAAGAAATATGTCCCAAATGAAAGAACTGAACAAAACTCCAGAAAATGAGCTAGACAAAATGTAGACAAGCAATCCACCAGATGTAAAGTTCAAAATACTGGTTATAAGAATGCTTGATGAACTTAGGGGAAGAGTAGATGAACTTAGTCAGAACTTAGTAAGAATTTCAGCAAAGAGCTAGGAAACATAAAAATGGATATGGAAACATAACAAAGAACCAGTTAGAAATGAAGAATACATTAACTGAAATGAAGAATGCATTACAGAGAATAAACAGTGGAATAGATGAAGCAGAGGAGCAAATCAGTGATTCAGAAGATAAGGAAACAGAGAACACCCAATCAGAAGAGCAAAAAGAAAAAAAGAATTAAAAAATGAAGATAGTATAAAGAGCCTCTGGGACAACTTCAAGCACACCAATATTCACGTCATGGGGGGGTCCCAGAAGGAGAGAGAGAGAGCAAGGAATTGAAAACCAATTAAAAAATAATAATGACAAACTTCACTAACCTGGTGAAGGAAAAAGACATACAAGTCCAGGAAGCACAGAGAGTCACAAACAAATAAACCGAAGAGGTCTTCACCAAGTCACATCATAATGAAAATGCCAAAGGCTAGAGACAAAGAGAGAATCTTAAAAGGAGCAAGATTAAAGCAGTTAATTATCTATAAAGTAGCTCCGATAAAACTGTCAACTGATTTCTCAAGAGAAACTTTGCAGGTCAGAAGGGATTGGCAAGAAATATTCAAAAAGTAATGAAAAGCAAGGAACTAAAACCAAGATTACTCTACCCAGCCAAGTTATCATTTAGACTTAAAAGATAAAGATCTTTCCAGATAAGAAAAAACTAAAGGAGTTCATCAACACCAAACCACAGGTGGGAAAGGCTAGGGGGTTGGGTTGGGGTGGGGGGAAAAGGCAGAAAACTGTACTTGAAAAAGTAAATTTAAAAAAGTATTTAAAAAAAGAAAGAAATGTTAAAGGGTCTTCTTGAAGAAAAAGAATAAAAAAAATTAAAAATATGAATAATAAAATGCCAATAGTTAAATATATATTGAAATTATATTAAATGCAATTGGATTAAATGATCCAATCAAAAGATATATGGTGGTTTAATGGACAACAAAACAAGACCCTTGCATATACTGTCTACAAGAGACTCACTTCAGATTAAAAGATGCACACAGCCTGAAAGTAAAGAAACGGAAAAAGATATTTCATGAATATAAAAACAAACAAACAAACAAACAAACAAAAACGGCTGGGGTAGCAATACTTTTACCAGACAAAAACACTTTAAAACAAAGGCTATATATCAAGAGACAAAGAAGGACCCAGCAATACCCCTTCTGGGTATTTATCTGAAGAAACACAATTGAAAAGATATATCCATCTCTATGTTCATTGCAGCATTACTTACAACAGCCAAGATATGGAAGCAATCTAGGAGTCCATCAATAGATGAATGGATAAAGAAGAAGTCATGCATTACAATGGAATATGACTCAACCATTAAAAAAGAATGCATTCTTGCCATCTGAAACAACATGAATGGACCTAGAGAGTATTGTACTGAGTGAATTAAGTAAGACATAGGAAGACAAAGGCCATAATAATTTCACTTATATGTGGGATCTAAAAAACGAAATAAATAAGCAGAACAGAAACAAACTTACAGATACAGAGAACATTTTAATGGTTGCCAAATGGGAGGGAGACTGGGGAGAAGAGTGAACATGGTGAGAGGATTGCAAAGTACAAATTAGTAGTTACAGAGTAGTCATGGGGATGTAAAATCCAGCATAGGGAATATAGTAAAGAATATTGTAGTAACTATGTATGGTGTTACATGGGTACTAGATTTATTGGGGTGATCACTTAGTAAGTTATACAATGCCTAGTCACTGAGTTGTACACATGAAGCTAATATCATATTGTTTGTCATGTTTAATTGAAAAAGAATATTTATTTAAAAAATAAAATAATACTATAAACAGATCCACTTTAAAATGGAGTCAGAACTGTCATCCTAGAGGAAAGGCCTTGTACAACTTTCTCCTCAAAACTATAGAATGTTAAAACAGGGAAAAGTCACCTTTGAAATCGGCCGAAAGCAATACTGTATCCCAAACAACTGTTTCCGAAAATAGCAGGAAAGCAGATATTGACTACCTGACCTAAAATTTAAAACATTCTTTAGAAATAACATCACTATGTTAATTTATCCTCACCTGTAGAGATGCCTTCCTTCTATTGATGCATCTCTTTCTCATCAGTACCCGATGTCATCATCACCTAATTGGAACACTATTTGGGTTTCTACCTGAATCAGTGCCTACTGAATAGCATGTCTTTTGGTTCTCAAATGAATGCTGTTGCCTCTCACTTTGACCTTTTATTTTGAGATTAACAAGCAGAAACACTCTCCTAGTCATTATGGGTTGCTATAACAGAATACTATACACTGGATAGCTTAAACATTTATTTCTCACAGTTCTGGAAACTGGAAAGTCTAAGATCAAGACTCCAGTAGATTCAGGATCTGGTGAGAACCCACTTCTCAGGTCATAAAAATAGCCATCTTATCACTATATTCTCAAATGGTAGAAGGACCAGGGAACCCCAGGATTCACTTTTATGAGTACACTAGTCCCATTCATGAAGGTTCTACTCTGATTCATGGCCTAAATACTTCCCAGAGGCCCCATATTGAAATACCATAATATTGGGGATTGAGGTTTTAACATGTGAATTTGGGAATGACACAAACATTCAATCTACAGAAAGCACATAACTGCATCTACTTTTTTTCTACACATGTAACCAGTAATTGTGACACAATTGTATCACAAATGTCAAGTGGTTGGTGGCACAGGAAGATTCAGACTTCTTAATGGGGTGGAGGTAGCTGCATTTTTAGTCAACCTCCCAGTGTGATTGTGGTTCATTGCTATAAGTATGCAAACACCACCACCTGACTCAATGTTCATGCCAGAGTCTGGAGCGCCTATGTCATTTAACACATGAGTCTGAGACTCTGTCTCTTGCTTTCAGAAATGTGTCATTTATGTGTCTCAAAAAATTGTGGAGCTTAATGAATGGTCATAGGGTTTTTAGATGAATGTTCATTTATAGTAGCATGCACCCTGTTCTCTGTATTATATATACACATTCATATATGTTGAATAATTCATTGCAGTTATGATCCAGTACTCAGAAACAGAAAAGCATAAAATACCTATGTGTGTCAAATAATATGCCACTTAACACATCTTATGAAGTTTTATCTAAACTCCAAACCCTTATGCTGTTCTGACAATTATTTTGAGACATAACTGATTTGCTTAGTGTGATAATGTGCCTCTGTAATTATTTGTGACAGGCATTAGAGTATGGACTTTCTATGATTAGCATAGGAAAAAAAAACAAAAGGTCAGAGAAGTTCTACCTGAGATAATGCTTGGCAGCTGCAGTACTTTCTTACCACTGATCTGTGGCTTTTAAAACTGTGGTTCTGTTTTATTTTCTTCAAGTTTATTCATTTGAGGTAATAATAAGTGGTTTTAGAGAATTTTGCAATTAATAGTTGTTTCTATCTATCTATGAAGAAAAATTAAAATGTCTACTTTATGATACTTCTTAGATTAAAATATTTGCATCCAATACAGACTGATAATATATGTAAAGGTGTTCAACATTATTAGTCATCAGGAAATACATGGGCGAACTTCAGTGAGATATTACTATACTACCACCAGCATAGCTAAAATTAAAAGGACTGGCAATGCCAAGTGCTGGCAAGGATGTAGAGTAACGAACTCTTGCACATTGTTGGTTGGAGGTAAATTGGTAAAAGCACTTTGGACAACTGTTTAGTAGAAACTGTTGTTTCTACTAAAGCTAAAGAACAAATATTCTAGGGCCCAGTAATTCCACTCCTAGCTATATACACAACAAAAATATGTTCAAGCGCAAAAAATATACACACAACAATGATCTTCCCAGCCAAAACCTAGGAACACAAATGTCCACTGATGGGCAATTGGATAAATGCATGTGATGTATTCAGACAATGGGATATATTCATACAATGGGATATAATTCAGCAATAAAAAGAATAAACTATTGAAATATGCAAATAAATGGATGAAACTCACATACATATTGAGCAAAAGAAAGCCAAATACAAAAGAGGACAAACTGTGTAGTTCTTTTTACATCAAGTTAAAAAAATATCCAAACATTTGGGACAGTATTAACTAGGAGAGGGCACAAAGGAGCTTCCCAGAACACTGCCTCTGTTCTGTACCTTGATGTCAATGCCAGTTTCATGTATGTGAAAACTCACCAAGCTTTTCACTTAAAATCTGTTTACTCACTAAAAATGTATCTTTTAAAGTAGAAATAAGAACACTATGTATTCAAAATTGTCAAAATGGCCTGGTGAAATGACACTTCTGGACAGGCTGATTTCAGAGTGCACCAACTTGTTCCCAGAGAATGAAAGCTTTTCTGAGTCACCAGGTCATATTTCTGGTGGTTCTACATGGGCAATATTTTCAGTGCTCTTCCCAGGACCAAGCGATGCTTAAATGTAAATTTTGAATCATCTCTTTTTTATTATAAAATGCCACATGGAAGTGGCAACATTTCATGACCAACATGTTACATTTAATATTCATATAACTCATAATTTTCAATTCTTAAACATACAACTTAACAAAAACAATTAACAATCTGTACATATACCTCTTGTTGCCATTATAACACAACTCCTTGAAAGCAATCATTTAAGTAACCACTAGATTTATCCATTATTGGAAAAACTCTGCTTAATAAAATATTCATCATTTTTTCTGAGATTTAGAAAAATAAATGTCTTATTTCAAATTTGTTTCAGATAAGTTTTATTTTCCATACATACCCTATCATTGTTTCAAATCATTATATGCAGACCCAGAAGGAAGGTAAAGACCTTGTTCCCAAACCATACCCTGGAAGGAACTATTTTCTACCTGAAATGGACTATCATACAAAGGCATACCAAATAGGAAGCTGCTCTTGACCCTGAGGAGATTCCATCCACCACACATCTGTTCAGGGGTAGCATTTTGGTTTAGCTAAAGTTTGGCACTGTCCACTGGGAACAGTAGTCCCAGATACAACATCGCACAGGGGGCTGGTTCTCCAGGAATGAAGTTGAAGTCACACATTTTGTTTGTCTTTGAAACCTCAGAATGTTTTTTCAGCACTGACTTCCTGATCTTTGAAATGGAGCAAATTCTTGTTTCCTAGGGTTAATTTTTACACCAGAGGACCTTCTTGAATATCATCTTTCTTCTTAGAAGTGTCTGTTCCTTACAAAGCAACCTTGAGGTATTATTAAATGTGTCACCTCTTCAAACTAAAACATGGTATTACAAGCCAGGTGTTACTATCAGCATCATAATGGCTGAAACAAAGTAGAATACAGAAGTTGTTTCAAGTCTGTAGAAGTAGTAGAGGCAGGAAATGAATAGGACTCCTTTACAATGAATCTTTTATGGGTCAGCAGATTTATTCAGAGTTACTTAAAAAAATAATTAAAATTTCATTAGCAATTAACTGTCTCAGCAATAAGACACTCTTCTGTTATTTATTTCCATATAAGAAGTCACTGCAGAAGAAATGCAATTACTATTGAAGACGGAAATAAATATTGAGGCAAAAGTAAGTCTTTTTTTTACAGAATTATGGATATTACACTTGATTCTAAGTTTCATTTAATCAAAGCATTTGGCTATTTTACTTTGGTGAGTAAGTTTATGATCAGCAATGATGAAATTGTTAGTTTTTGAAGGACACTACAGCTAGCATATTTTGCAAAGTTTGTAGCAATGATTTAAACATAATTGCTTGGAGCTATTGCACAAAGAATATGGGAGATGCTGGTTGCTCAACTGGTTTTAACAAAAAAGCAAAAGCAATTAAGTGGAAGAAAAAATACCTTTTCAACAAATCATGCTAGAACAATTGCACATCCAGTGGCAAATACAAAAACTAAACTTCATCCTAAATCTTATACCATATACAAAAATAACTCAAAATAAACCATAGATTTAAATATGAAAGCTAAAACTATGAAACTTTTAGAAAAAAACAAGGAAGAAAATATTTGGGATCTAAAGCCAGGCAAACAGTGCCAAGACTTGACATGCTCCATACAATCCATTGAGGAAATTCATTAAAGAAAATACTGATAACTTATAGTTCATCAAATTTAGAATCATTTGTTGTGTGAAACAATAAATTATGGGGACAAAAATACAAACTACACACTGAAAAAAAATGTAACAAAGCCATATATTTGCACAGACAACTACTATTTATAATATGAGGTCTGTCCAGAAGGTATCTAGCCATAATTTGAGAAAAGTAGAGACATTTATTGAAGAAGATACAAGAGATAATAAATGATATACATGGGACGATGAAACCTCAGTCCTCTTCAAAGTAGGCACCTTGGGAACTCACACAGTTCTCCCAATCACCATTAGCTGTTCTGTCATATTTTCCTGAATCTCAGTGATGATCTGAAATCTCTTCCCTTTCAAAGGTAATTTTAGTTTTGGGAAAAGCCAGAAGTCACAGGGCACCAAATCTGGGCTTTAGGGGGGCTGAGTCACCTGGTTGATTTGATGTTTTGCAAAAACTCTGCATAGTACATGATGCATGAGTGGATACCTTGTCATGATGAAGTTGCCAATCACCAGTAACCCATAGTTGTGGCCTTTTGAATCATATGAATAGTTTATGTGAAGGAATGTTTAAGCTTCCCACAAAATCTGATGCAGATTCATTACTCTACTTGCTCAGTCATTTTGAATGCAATGGCCACATAATACACAGCTTACTCAATGGCGTCTACTGCCCCCACTGACTACTATAGTGAAGTCGTCATTGTTCATGCATGTGCATGCCAGTCCACTCTCCTTGACTATCAGGTTACATTGATGTAGCACATACTGTTCTCTACTACTAATGATTGGACTTTTCCAGACAGACCTCACATATTAAAACTCTCAAACTCAGCAACCAAAAAAGAATCAATCTTATGAAAAAATATTAAAATACACAAAAAGACATTTCACTGAAGAGGATACATAGGGAGAACACAAGCAGTGCTAATATTGTGGGGGAGGACTTAGATGGTGGGAGACGGGGCTACTAAGACTGTATTGGGGGGCTGAGCCTTTTGGGAGGTGCTAGGTAGGGCTATTATGATGGTGGGGGCCACTTTGGATTATCGGTGGGTAACAGTACTATGGTTGTGGGGGAACAAGACACTTCACATTACCAGCTCAGTGGGGCTATGCTGGTGGCAAATGTGGGCACCTCATTCATCCAAAATCGGAATGCTTTGAATTGCCTTGATACCACAAGAGCTACTATTGCAATAGGAGGTGTAGTGCCTTGGACTACAGCTCAGTGGAGCTACTATGGCTGTGGGAGGATGAAGGGCTTGGCAGGGCTACTATGGATTCAGGAAGGACACTTTGAGAGGCACTTGGTGGGGTTACAATTGCAATTGTGGATCTGGGCTTTTCCAGTGGGGGTGGGGGCAATGTGTTTCTAGTTACCACTCAGCAGGTCCACTATGGTCTTGTGGAGGGGTCTGGTGCCAGAGCCTGTTGCATAGACTATCTTGAAGGGATCTTGAAGAGAAACCAAAGAAAAATCAGACAGTTGTGTGGCTCTGGGGAAGGGACCATCCCCTCCCTGCTCACTGTGGAAATAGTAGCATCAGGAGGCAGCCCAAAGAGCCCGCCCCACACTCAGTGGCAGCCTCAAGTTCCTTGCTCCTCTCCCAAGCCACAGTAGAACAGCTGCATGCCATAAAGTGCCCCATCCACCATGGACATTAGTCCAGTCCAGCTGCACTGGGGAAAGAGTATGGTCCCCAGACCATAGTAATGCAGCCCAGTGAAAGCCCAAAATGTCACAGGTACCCTGCCACGCCACCACCAGGCTGAGCACCAGCTGGAGCACCCCACCCAGCTTCTACATTAGTGGCCAAGCTACCTGGCCATGCAAAAACACAGGCCCACATTTTATAACTTCCAGAAATAGTTTCTTTCCATTGGCAAATATATTTACTTTTTTAAGAGGTATAAAAGAGATAACATGAATCTTTTTGTAAACCCAGACAAAAACAAACATATTTTATGTTAATTACTTTAAAAGATGTAAATTTAAATTACCCATTTGGATTCTTGGTGATTACTATATTTCTTTAGTGTACTCAAAAGTGAGCTGCTTCATGTAATTTTGAGAAAGAAGAGCAAAGTAGGAGGGAACACAATGCCTGATATCAAACTGTATTATGAGGCAACGGTAATCAAAATAGCCTGGTACTGGCATAAGAACAGATGGATAGACCAATGGAACAGAATAGAGAGCCCAGAAATAAACCCAAGTCTCTATGGGCAATTAATCTTCGACAAAGGGGGCAGAAGCATAAAATGGAGTAAAGACAGCCTCTTCAACAAATGGTGTTGGGAAATCTCGACAGCTACATGCAAAAAAATGAAACTTGAGCACCAGCTTACAACATACACAACAATAAACTCAAGGTGGATAAAAGACTTAAATATAAATCATGACACCATAAAAGTTCTAGAGGAAAACATCAGTAGGAATATCTCAGACATTCCTTGCAGCAACATCTTCACTGATATGTCCCCTAGAGCGAGGGACATAAAGGAAAGAATAAACAAATGGGACCTCATCAAAATAAAAAGCTTCTGCATGGCTAAAGAAGACAGTATTAAAATAAAAAGAGAATCAACCATATGGTAAAACATATTTGCCAATGATACCTCAGACAAGGGTTTGATCTCCAAAATATATAAAGAACTCATATGACTCCACTCCAGGAAAACAAAAAAACCAATTAAAAAATGGGCGAAAGACTTGAACAGACACTTCTCCAAGGAGGACATACAGAGGGCCCAGAGACATATGAAAAGATGCTCAGCATCACTAGCCATCAGAGAGATGCAAATTAAAACCATAAAGAGATACCACCTCACAAAGGTCAGAATGGCCATCATAAACAAATCAACAAACACGTGTTGGAGAGGATGCAGAGAAAAGGGAACCCTAGTGCACTGTTGGTGGCGATGAAGACTGGTGCAGCCACTGTGGAAAACCATATGGAATTTCCTCAGAAAACTAAAAATGGAACTGCCTTTTGACCCAGCAATTCCACTACTGGGATTATATCGTAAGAGCCCTGATACACCAATCCAAAAGAACTTATGCACTCCAATTTTCATAGCAGCACAATTCACAATAGCCAAGTGCTGGAAGCAACCTAAGTGCCCATCAGCAAATGAGTGGATCAAGGAACTATGGCACATTTACATAATGGAATTCTACACAGCAGAGAGAAAGAAGGCGTTTATACCCTTTGCAACAGCATGGATGGAACTGGAGAACATTATGCTAAGCGGAGAAAGCCAGGCGGTGAGGGACACATACCATGTAATCTCAACTTTAACAGGAACATCAATCAACAAAAGAAAATAGCAAGAAAAACATAACCAGAGACATTTAAATTAAGAACAATCTAACAATAGCCAGAGTGGAGTGGAGAGGGGACTATGGGGAGAAGGGTTTTCAGGAAAAACTGTAGAGGACACATGGACAAAACCAAGGGGGAGGGTGGAAGAAGTGGAGGGAGATGGGTTTGTGGTGGGGGGAAGTGAGGGGAGAGGATGCAGACAACTGTAATTGAACAACAATAGTGTAATTTTTAAAAAGTGAGCTGTTTTATTATCTAGTTTTCTTGACAACTTTTACAGAGGCTAGAGAAGAAGCATGGGGGATATTAGACTCCCACAGCCTGCCTAGGGTTTGGGCTGTGATTAATTTCCCCATTGTTCCTGGGACCAAAGGAGCTCTCATGCCTCCAGGAGGAGGATTTAAGGTGTTTAAAATACTTATTTTTAAAAATTTTCATTTTCTTCCTGAGTTTGATTGTCTGGGAGAGGAGTGATATCTTTTCCCTCTCTTTGAACCATTAATTTAGATCCTTTCTGAGTAGAATCCTTATGGTGTAACACCATGGAAGCTTGCACATAAGACATCTTATCCCATTTATCAGACCTTTGGCAAAAATTTTAATTAGTTTAAAATATGGCCTAATAAACTCTGTGATGGGATTGAAACCAAGCCACTCATTTTAAAACAGAAACAAAAACATTCCCACCAACAGTGCACTACGGTTCCCTTTTCTCCTCATTCTCTCCAACACTTGTCTGTTTCTTTGTTTATGATGGCCATTTTGACTGGTATGAAGTGGTACCTCATTGTGGTTTTAATTTGCAACTCTCTGATGGCTGGGCTAGTGATGCTGAGCGTCTTTTCATATGTCTCTGAGTCCTCTGTATGTCCTCCTTGGAGAAGTGTCTGTTCAAGTCTTTTGCCCATTTTTTAATTGGGATTTTGTCTTGCTGGAGTGGAGTCATGTGAGTTCTTTATATATTTTGCAGATCAAACCCTTGTTCCAGGTATCATTGGTAAATATGTTTTCCCATATAGTTGGTTATCTTTTCCTATTAATGCTGTTTTCTTTTTTTTTAATTTTTAATTCTTTTTTTTAATTTTTTTGTTTAATTACAGTTATTTGCAGCCTCTCCCCTCCCCCTTCCCTTCCCCTCCTGTCCCACCCCCCCCCGACCTCCCTCCTCCCCTTAGTTCTGTCCATGTGTCCTCTACAGTGATTCCTGAAAACTCTTCTCCCCATTGTCCCCACCACCCTCTCCCCTATCTATTGTTAGACTGTTCTTAATTTCAGTGTCTCTGGTTATGTTTTGCTTGCTTTCTGCTTTTGTTGGTTATGATCCGGTTAAAGGTGAGATCATAAGGTATTTGTCCCTCACTGCCTGGCTTACTTCACTTAGCATAATGCTCTCCAGTTCCATCCATGCTGTTGCAAAAGGTATAAGCTCCTTCT